>OX438764.1:7290834-7485958 GCA_949316455.1 Acleris holmiana
TGTTCATGTTATGATAGGTGCGACGAGTGCGCGCGGCGCTTCTTCTGGGCGTCGGGGCTGCGCGCGCACGGGCGGGCGCACTGCGTGCGGCGGGCGCGCGCGCCGCTGCCCTGCGCCTGGCCCGGCTGCGGCCGCGCCTTCCGCCAGCCCTGCCGGCTGCGCGAGCACCTGCGCGCGCACACCGGCGACAAGCCCTACCCCTGCCGCTACCCGGTCAGTCTCACCCGCGCCTGTAACACTGCGTGCGGCGGGCGCGCGCGCCGCTGCCCTGCGCCTGGCCCGGCTGCGGCCGCGCCTTCCGCCAGCCCGCGCGACCACAAACAATCACTTAATATTTCAATTCTTTACTTGGTCTCGTTGATTTACCATTTGTCGCTTAATTCTGGCCTTTTTAAATAATATTTTGTTATTATTTCCGTATCATAAGAACCTCTTAGTACTGAAGCAAGTATTAGGAATGATCTGCACTCTGTATGATTGGCAATGATTTACGGTGATGGTGGTTGCAGAACTGCGGCTGGTCGTTCCGCACGGCCAGCAAGCTGGTGCGGCACGCGCGGCGGCACACGGGCGAGCGGCGGCACGCCTGCGCGTGCGGGCGCGCCTTCCTGCGCCGCGAGCACCTGCGCGAGCACCAGGCGCGCCACGCGCCGCCCGACCCGCCCGCGCGCCACCACTGCCCGCACCAAGGTAGCCCCCAGGCCCATTCACTCACTCACTCTAAACTAACAAACAAACTATTGTCACGCGTCGGGACTCTTCTACAATCACCACTCCCGCGCCAATTCCGCACGATTTAATTCTTGCGCTAGAATTAAAACGTATTGCCACCAAAAAAATACGTTTTCACATCTTATGCTCGTAAAGCCCTTCTTTATGCTGGACATAGGCAGCATAAAATCGCATTTTATGCACTAGTGTTTACCTAAAGTGTTAACGTCATCTACACTAAGACAATTAAGCCCTACAGCTACACAGCAGAAATAAACTTGTTATTTGAATACATATACTTTAATTTACTTGCCTTGCATCTAAAAAAAAAAGAAATATAAAACTATTAAAAACAAACATTATTACCAAAAAAAAATGAAGATCAACGTATTACTTGGCAGCATTGCGTTCGACCTAAGATATAAACCCATGCAGAATATTAAAAAAAACAGTGACGGCAGTGAGGTTTTTGTCTCGTTTTGTACTATAAATCAGGTGTTTTCTTTGTAAAACTTGCTGTGTTACGGAATTTAATTAAAATGTCGTCAAGTGAAGAGGAGATAATGCTTACACCTACATACTAATGGAAAAAATGCAAAAGATCTTATTGAACAGACATTGCCGCCTAAATCCAAGAAAAATATACTTTAAATTATCACTGTATTTCTTCATAATCGAAGTGAAAAGCAGAGTCTATAACTCGGTCTTAAAACCCATTTTATCCTCGACTTAATTATCCACCCTGGCCTACCGGCTCGGATGGATACGTTTATAACGTAATTTACTCCTTATTATTTTTTACAAAATATGCGAAAATTGCTTGTAGTATTTCTAGATTTGTTTTTAAGACAATTTACAAAATTAGGAAATTTTGCGGACGGAAGTTACTTTTAACACTAAATATACGGTAAATAACAGTAAATAAACGGAACAGTACATTTAAACCATAGGCGGTAAACACCTAGACTAACATCGAATATATTAATTTAACTGAGACACGTGCTCCTTATATCTATTTAAAATTAAAGATGATATATTTATTACAGACTGCTCACAATCGTTTACCAATATGAGCTCACTGTATCTTCACATGAAGAAAGTTCACAAGAAGGACGAAGAGAAAGTTGAACCCAAAACAGAAGTAGATGAAGTGTCCACGATAGCTTTAACCGACGTCGAGAACAACACGTTCATGGTCAGTAGATTGCATTACATTAGGATTTTATAAAGGAGAGCTTTTCAGCTGCTGTAATTTCGATTTAATTTGGTTTTTTAAATTATTTATGCAACTGTCATATAATGAAGCCTCTTAAAATACGAGTGGCGTATTTAGAACTTGAGGTTTATCTAAGCCATTATATAACGCTTATTACGGGACTGCTATTTGCTCTGTAACGCTTAAACCATGTTTCTCGCTAGCATTCTGTTATCGTTAACAAAATGAACATTAGCAGCTTATCCTAGTATAGTAGGAATTTGTTTAAATGCGGGATCCCTAGTTCCTTCTCTCAAGTGAATTCCGACCTAATTGCCATCCCAGGTAGGTCGGAGTTCACTTGAGAGAATGTAATTGGGATCCCGACATTTAAACAAATTCCTAGTATATGTAGTGAGGTAGTAGAAAGAGTTTATATTTGGTCGCGAGATGGGATGGGAGATGGGAGGGAATGAACGCGGTTTGATGAAGGTGGGGCGTGTCCGGCAGGTGAGGTTCGTGCCGCCGGCGGAGGCGGAGGCGGGCGCGGGGCGGCGCGCGGCGCGCACGCACTGCACGTGGCCGCTGGCGCGCGCGCCCGCGCACGCGCACGACGCCTTCCTGCCCGACGACGACCACGTCAGTCACACCCTATGCCGTTTGCGAATACCCTTCTACTAGTATTATATTATTTGCCGGTTTCATTTGGAATTTATATTAAACAAACACTTTTTGACAACAATTTTTTATCAATTATCAGTGTTTTGTATTTTGTACAAATACTTCTGGGTATTAAGTTTGCCCGTGTGGTTGCCGGGTTGGAATAGTATCACTCCAAGTCTTCCCGTGGATGTCGTAAGAGGCGACTAAGGAAATAAGGGCTTGTAATACTGTTAGGCGATGGGCTTGCAACCTGTCACTGTTAAACATCTTAGCCTGATTGCGCAAAATGTGGTTACAGAATTACCAACAGATATTTTTTCAGTTGTTGATATTTCTGAAGCTCTATTTACCCCACTCTGGGAATGAAGACATGATGTTATGTATGTATTCATAATATGTGTACAAATTCTATTGATAATATTTTTAATGCTTATTTTTGTCTAGCACAGCGTCGCTTTAATCACTTACACGCGAAATCTACTATAAAATTCCTCGCTGCGATCGAAATTCTACAAATAAAAATGTTTCCTTCACTTAGATTATATAAACCGCCCTAGCCGGCAATGTATAATGTTCCTCCCTCGTGGTATAATCTACTAATGAGCAACATTTACAGGGGCAGCACAACCTCGGCTCAGAGAACATCTTCACGGTGCGCAGCGACCTGTTCCTGCACGGGGACCTGCTCAGCGAGGACAGCCAGTCAGTACACTACTGCTACACTACACATCTTGCACTTATCACTTTTTTGAAACCCAGTGTTCCATTAAACTAGGAATAGAATGCCTTCAGCGATGAGTATCGCTGAAATCGTTCGTGAATCGTGTAACGATGGCGCGACAGTCCGCAGTTTAATTGCCATTTAAGTTAGGAGTACTGATACCAAAGATTTTCTAAATTATTCTGCTCAATATAATTAAGGTTCAGTTTCATTGAGTTATAGCCCGCATGCATATAGCAATTCATTGACGAGTTGTCATAACATCATTGAGCCAGGAGCTATGGCAGCGATGCAATGTATCACGAAAAGCATGCGGGCTATCGACCAATGAAACTGAGACTATTTATTTGGAGCCTGCCGTCTTTAGTTGACATACGTCTTGATTAATCGATTACCTACTCAGACAAACTACAGGCGCGTAGGTCGTGTACCTACCAGTTTATAAATAGTAGTTTATGTGACTGTTACATAATAAAACGCATTAAAATATGGGTGTGTGTTAACGCCTAATTATGTACAGTTAAAGCCTGACAAGTTTCTATTTGGCCCTATTTCAATACAAACTTGTATTGAAATAGGGCCAAATAGAAACTTGTCAGGCTTTACATACACTGCTTTATCTACATACATATTATAACAACAAAACAAAACTATTTTTTGCGACAAAACAAATAGAACGTCAAAAATTGCGGCAACAGTAGTTTTTGTTTTTTTCAGAGAAATTAGAGTCGGCCTCTACTATCATATCGTTCGATATCAAGTAACATGCCAGATTTGACGAAATTGTATGCAATTGACATTTAATTTCGAATAAAATGTCATCTCGGGAGATATTATAATTGAGGTTAAAAAAAAATAGCTTCACAATAAAATTTTACAATTAGCTTCAAAAAGATTTTCACAATTTCATTGTAATAAGGATATCAAATTAAGTGTTATTATTAAGCAATAATAACATTTTCACAGATAAGAAAGCTGCTCTGACAAAATAGTTTATCTTTATGCTAGTCGTAATTTGCGATTTTTGAACGCATCATACTCGTAGAGGGTTTATGTTAAGTATGTAGATAAAATAATATATCGCACACAGGCAAATGGGCGCCGGTGCTGGGCAGGCCGCCGGCGAGCTGGCGCCGGCGTCGCCGCTGCACGCCGACCTGGGGCTGCTCGACACGCACTCCACCATAGACCTCATGCAGGTAACACTGATGCGGTCACCCTTACCAGCTACTCTGTCTCTACAAACTAAACGTTTTTTTACGAAAGCTGGTGTGACATTGAACGAAAGTTTAATTTTTAGGAGAGTTTTAGACGTATGAGCTGCAACACTTGCCTGTATTGTGCTGTTATTTTTAAATAAAAATAAAATATCAAGGCAACAATTTTACACAAATTGACTTAGTCCCAAACTAAGCTCTAGGCTTGTGCTATGGGTACTAGACAACGATAAACATACTTGTATAGAGAAATACATACTTAAATACATAGAAACCATCCAAGACTCGAGAACAAATATTCGCGCTCATCACACAAATATTTGCTCTTACCGGGATTTGAACCCAGGACCGCTGGCTTCGGAGGCAGGGTCACTCCCAACTAGGCCAACGTGTCGTCATACCCATCGTATTTATACGCATTTATACCCATCGTACCCATATAGTTTGTATATTCGATCCCTTTGTTCAAGCAAGAGAAACGACCGTTACTTTTCGAGACCAGTCTAACAATTTCGAACTCTGCTTATGAATTAATCATTGATTAGTTAATTCATAATTGATTGTAAACAGGAGGAGCTCATGTATACCGACGCAGCCGTGGACGAGTCCTCCTTCCAAGTGTTGCTGCTCAGCGGCGAGGAGCTCGCCTAACTGACACCAGGAGCTCTGCATAGAGGTTGGTCCGACACGCGCCACACGCTTGGATGACAAATTAAAAGAAAAATAATCGAGGGTGCTTTTTGGTTTAGTTTCAAATTTTATTTTGTCATTTACAGTTTAACATAAGAAGAATGGAGGCGAATAACCAAAAATTGATAATATTGAAAATAAATATTAATGAATGAGTGATTGTTTTGTAGCATCGCTAGACTGAAGCGTTTCGCTATACGTTATAAGTTGGAAGGCGGTTTTCATGTCGCTTTCTAATTTTAAAAGTACCTAAGTAGTAGGTTGATTGTACTGTGACGCAAAATAACTTGGTAGCGTTCTATCCTTAAGGGTACCTTTTAAATGTTGTTAGTTACTTTGGAATATGATTAAGAGAAGGTTAGCAAAATTTATATGAACACAGTACAAAAATGTGTGTATACTATGATCTTTAGGGTGCAATACTTCAATGTTTATTTTATACAATATTTAACCAGTCAATTTTATGTATAAAATAATTTAGTCGTTTAGAGTGTATTTATTAAGCATTATAATTCTCAACTTAAATGAAAATTAATAAGTAGTTATTTTTTACTGTTAACGGATTAAGGTTTCGGTCGAAGTGATACTACTGCAGAACAAAGCGTATATTCTTGTATTAGGTGAGAGCCGTGAGAGGCATGTCTTAATAATTTTCAGATTTGTGTTCTCGTAACGTCTGTTAAAGTTCACTTCTTAATTTCGGGGACAAGTAACGTCCCACAGTCGAACGTTATCCGGAGAATTTGACAATGTCCCCTGAAGAACACCTGTCACAAGTGAACTATGAAGCTGCATAGCTCTTGACGTGTAATTTTTAAAAAAATATGAATAAATGAGTACTAGAGTACTTTTAGGACGTGGTTGAGACACGCTTGAAGTTTAAATCTCCCCGACTTAATGTTAATTCTGTGTCTGAACTCTATCGTTAATTTATTTGAATTCAATGATGAATACCTACCACTAGATAATGGTACAGTCAAAGGCAAAAGTATGTTTCTATGACAAGTTTCAAAATAATGTTCAAATGTTAATCCAGCTTTGAGTGGATATAATATAATTTTATCCTCGGCTGTACAATATCCAGGTTAGACTCAATCCACTATGTTCCGATCAAAGCGTAACATAGTGCATTTAACATTTTATTTGGGTGTACCTACTCTACGACATTGTAGGTAAACTAATTTTTTGAAAGGAGAGGATGTTATAGATAAGAATGAAATGATCTCTAGAAAATGCCTTTTAAGTATAGGTTCGTATGAATATGCCATTGTAGAATAATTGAGACTTGTGATACGACTTGGATATGCCTGCAATGGAAGGACTATTTTACCACTTTGATAAAGAATGTATTTAATAATGCTGACGATCACTATCCTGGTAAGGCCCGACGTGCATTAGGATGTACATAATCGAGGCAATATAATTTAAACTACATTACAATAGGGATAAAGTCGATTTTAATTTGTTTAAAAATTTAAATTGGCAAAAAATAGAGCAAACGTATTTGAACTTTATTTCCTTGTTGCTAGACACAAATTCCCACTCACAAAAATCTTCCTGTTTTAGTATGGTGGGCCTTACGAGGCTATGGTAGCTTTTGTTTGGAAGTTGCGCGGCAGGTTGTTGTTGCGTGTGTCCTCGCTAAAGTAAGGTTAACAGTTCGGTGAGATGTACAGTCTGCAGCAGAAATAGGTGGACTGTCGAAGAGCTCAAAATGATATATACAGAATTCTATTGTCAAAAGAATAAGAGCGTGTGTAGATAATTTTGAGCTCTTTGACTGTCTACCTACTTTTGCTGCTGACTGTATAATGGATACAAAATAGAAAATCACGGACATGTTATCGCGGCGTATCAGTAAAGGATAGCGTTTATCTTTTCACGTTGATTTTACTCTAGCGGTGGTGTTGTTTGTTGCGAGAGTTTAGCTAGTTGAAGATGTATGAATGTCCAGGATAGCTCACTGGCGTGTTAGGACCGTCTTAAGATTTTGACTTATGCCAAGTGCAGATCATATTAGTCATATATATCATTTTAGGTCAACTAGTGAAATATTTGTAATGATTTTCTACTATAGAAAACAAAATCCGCCGTGACGTAGGGTAAATCGTCAATAATTGGCCAGTTAAGAAAATGCAATTTAGTTACTAGTCACCAATTTTATATACTGACGTTGTTGTTAGTAAAGAAAGTTTACCAGTACTCTGAATAATCTTTCTGGATCTAGGTACTCTATTTCTATCGCAGAAATATCAGCATATCTTTTGCTTTACTTTTATTATTGCAAAGTGGCCAGTAATAGACGATTAACCCTAACTGCTAGTTACTGCATAGAATAAGATACGAATATAGAGAGTTCAAAATATGTAAAGTTACTGTTACTGCTTTTAACATTAATTTTAAACATCTATAACAAGCCAGAATGTTTGAAGTACGCAGAGTTGTTGAAAGTTGTAGACGGTCGGGTCGGTCCCATCTCAAGATGGCGGCCAGGGAACGCGCAGACTGCACTAGAATAATAATAATACTTTAGATAATATGCCTAGTTATTAGTTACAATGTTGTACATAAGATAATATATTTTTGGATTTATTGAAAATAACGTAAGTCAGATCGCTTATTTTTTGAGACTGTTGTCCAAATTATAATCATGATAGCATTTTTTGTTAAAATTATATACTCGTGGCGTTGATATGTATTCAAAATTGTTTTTATAAGTTTATTTTGGTTGTTGCTGTTTTGTTTAAAATACTTTGGTATAAGTGAAAGTCGATAACGTCCGCACTAGGGCATGCAATATCGCAAGATTTTCAATCCCGGTATTGAGTTTCGATATTGAAATCTCAATACCGGAATACCGGTATTAATTCCGGGATT
This sequence comes from Acleris holmiana, assembly GCA_949316455.1. Lineage (NCBI taxonomy): Eukaryota > Metazoa > Arthropoda > Insecta > Lepidoptera > Tortricidae > Acleris > Acleris holmiana. The sequence continues at coordinate 7,298,909 of OX438764.1, forward strand.
GGGTTTTTTATTATTTCAGGTTATAAAATGCCCCACGCATGCTGATTTTGAATAGGTAGGTAAATAAAAAAAAACATTTGCCATTCGTGTTTTTAATTACAAATAAAAAATAGGCTTTTAATCACAGTTTCAATCACTCCTTGTTTTCGTTTAAGACCAAATTGAACAAAATGTGCGAACTGCTTATCGTTTTTTTCATCCTTTAATAAATATTTATCAATTTTAGCATTTTTGTAAACAAAATAAAATAAACATTTAAAACTTACAAATAAAAATAAAAAAAGCGTACAATAATTTACATTTGGTATGGTAATAAATAATCAGAGATCAAATTGGGCTGTTAAGTACAATAATAATTAAATAATAATTATTTAATCAATACAGACAGATTTATTTAAATATATACTAAGCCACATCTGCCACTTGCCACGACAAAAGTTATGACAAGCGTGTATTTTTTTTATTAGACTTTTTATATAATCAACAATTAACATTAACAAATATAAATTAAAAATATATTTATAAAGATTATAAAGTTTACAAACATTACAAATATTGCAATCATCAACAGAAACTTAAAATTAAAGAACGACGACGGCGCTAACGATGGGCCTCATAAGAAAGCTCAGAGTCACTCAGAGGGCTATGGAGAGAGCTATGCTCGGGGTTTCTCTGCGGGATAGAATCAGAAATGATGATATCCGCAGTAGAACTAAGGTTACCGACATAGCCCGAAGAATAGCGAAACTTAAGTGGCAGTGGGCGGGGCACATTGCTCGCAGGACTGATGGCCGATGGGGCCCGAAAGTTCTCGAATGGCGTCCACGGACCGGGAGACGAGCTGTTGGTAGGCCTCCAACAAGATGGAGCGACGACATCGTAAGGATGGCGGGATCGCGATGGATGCGGAAGGCACAAGACCGGTCTAAGTGGAGAGCCTTGGGGGAGGCCTATGTCCAGCAGTGGACGTCTTTCGGCTGATATGATGATGATGATGATGATGATATCGTAAGGTCAAATTAAGATTTTTAAGTAAGATAAGAGGTATAATCATTTTTTAAAACTTTCACGTTCTTGTTGATAGTGACTTCTTAAAAATATTAATGCATCTAGAATTTTTATCGGAAAGCGAGCTTCGAATTCGGTTACAGAAATAACCAGCGCTCGAGAATACCCTCTCACTCTCAACACTTGTAGGAAGAACGCACGAAATATACTTATAAGCTAGACGATGACGAAGAAGAATGGTCGACTTCCGCATCTATTGAACATTGTGTGTGCTTTGTCCGTAAATGGGTATATAAACCAGAAGTGTTACTACATTTACATTTTGCGGAAGAACCATCGACGGCACGAAGAAAGTGGTTCCATATTTTTGTAGCTGTTCTTTTGTCCGCGAACTCTGTGTATTGCATCTCTTCTTTTTTTTTTGAAGTAGACCTAAAAATATATTTTATAAATACCATTTCGTTCAAAAAAACATTTTACTTGTGAAATATTATGGTGGAATAAAAATATATCTTTGCTCCTATCCTATCCTATGATGCTACTTGTATGGTTTAGAAAAGTTTTATTGGTAAAGTGTAACAGATTTGATTGATACCACCAATTTAGCGCAGCGGTCTTTATTTAATTAGATTAATTTTTATTTTAGCCTAAAATTATAATCGTGAAACTCAATTTTGACAGGTCTACTCGTAAAACGTATGTGGTTATCCAGGAATTCCTTCTGAAACATTTTGTTACGCAATTTACGAATTACCGAATAGGTACTACATAAGTTTTAGATCTGTTAAAATTGTGTTTGACGATTATAATTTTAGGTTAAAATACTTAAAATTAAAGAAATCTGCGCTGAATTGGCCCCACTTTTAGGCAAATATATGGAAAAATTAGGAAAAATGCGAGCGTTCCTAATAATCTGCTACCACTGTACATCTAAATATGATGCAAAATTAGTTATAATAGTACTTACATTGTTCCCGCGTCGGCGTCGCTTGCGTCTACACTACACACTACACGTGCGTCGTGCACTAACACTCCCGATAACGATATTCGAGCGACTGCGCAGGGTAGCAGGGTGAACCTGTGACTTTGCATACCTTATCCGAACGACAAAGACAGGCATAGCCGGACAATACAGAGAGAAAGAGAGAGGTAAATACAGTAAGGTTCTCGGGTACAACACATTCCTTTGTCTAACAACTAATTTACTACCTGCTCGAGGTCTCAAATGGCAAGTATGGCAACGCAAAAGCTTATTTTAAATAAAACAAAGGTACATTTTTGTCTTCAATCAATACCGGAATTACGATATTGAAACGCTCAATCCCGGAATTGAAATATCGGAAAAAATCGTCCGAGATCCCGGAATTACGAGATTCCGGAATACCGGGATGCATGCCCTAGTCCGCACAATACAGACAGACATAAGTCACACTTTAATTCATCACATATCAAGTTTAGTTTGTTATTTAATTGTACTTTATTAGTTGTCTTGTGTTAAACATGAAGATTTTGCTATATATAGAAATAAATGTTTCCGATTTACGAACTATGTTTATTTATTTTAAACCTGTCACATAGTTATGCTATAAATATTAACAAATAATTAAAACAACTTAAAATAAGAACTTGGGCGATCGAGCGAGGTTTAGGTAAAATACGTTTCTTTAACCGAAATTACAAACAGTTCAACAAATTTTGCTTGCGTTCCACGTCGGCGGCGCGCCTGCCCCCTAAAGCCACAATGTCCGAAAACTTTACAAGTCTTGTATCGGTCTATAAGTAGCTTACATTTTAGTACCTTGTCACTTTAAAGCCTTTGACAGATAAGTGCAGCAGTTCAAACGTGACGTTAAAGTGACAAAGCACACTTCAGTGCAGATACTAATAAGGCCGACCGTACAAGCTAAATATGTCAACTTTTTTTTACGGAAAATCGTACATTATGTCAAATTGTAAACTTGTACAGCTGGCCCCTATCCCACAAAACTGTACAAGTGTACAAGTCGACAATACTTCTATGGAAAATCTTATAATTTTTGACAAATTGTACACTTGTAAAGTTTTGTGGGATAGGGGGCTGGTGTGGAATTGCATACATCGTTAGTAGGCGGCAGTACAAGACTATACAATATTTAGTAGTGTAGAAAGAAAGACGTTATAAACTTCAAGATTGTTATATCACTATGACAACTTAAAATAATATTATGTCCTTTTATAGTAAAAATAATGAGACAAACAAACAACTGTTACATGATAACAGTGTCAGTGCCTTCCAACCGCTATCACTGCTGTTGCGTACAGAAAACACAACTCTTCGTCGAAGACTACACACATCAAAATTGTTAACCCCTATTTTATCGAATTTCACTTTATCGATTGTATCATTTCATCGCATTCCATCGAACGTTATTTTCTACTGAAACCATTATGTTTTCAGGTAATCTGAAACATAAATTACGTAGGTTGGATAGGTTAGACTTACCAAAAAGCAAAATTCGTGCAGCGAGAAATGTCTTTCGATGAAATAAAAATTCTGCGTAATTAATGATACGTTTGTTGAAATATGTTTCGATAAAATAATAGGTACCCATCAAAAATATGTAGGATCAAAATATTCCTACGATATTTTTGCCATGTACTGCGCTGCCATAACATCAAAATAATGTAGGGATTTTTTGATATTTTTGTTGTGTGTTCATTACCGTTTACAAGGTACTTTAAAATACCTGAACACGCTCTAACGTAGAACGCCTTTAGCAAATTTAGATATTCTTGAGCAAAATTTCTTAGACGACTATACATTACACAACCCTGTAATAGAAAATTAAGTGGCGGGGAACGATTGAAAATTCTAATAAATATATCTCCTATGGCTTGGCAGATGGAACTACAATTTTCTCAAGTGGCAACTACCAGTATACCAGTTATTGTTAGGCCGAATAGGATTTAAAATTATTTTATAAACATTAAGACGGAAATTGTCATGTGGACGGCAGCTTATGCCGATATACCGTTTTAGGAGTCCATAAAATGAAACTGCGCAAGGTTGTCACATATCTGTCGGTTCACAGTCCACAATCACACATTGTCAAACGTGTGGGGCAGGTCGTGGGTCGTGCGCCGGCGCAGGCCGCCCGAGAGCTTGCTGCGCGCGCGGGCGGCGGCCCACAGCGCCGTGTGCACCGCCAGCAGCCCCGCGACCGAGCCGCCCGCCACCGCGCCCGCCGCGCTCGGCTGATTCCAGTCGAGAACCGGATATATGTATGGATTGCCGGCCCTATGAAAAAAAAGAACTTGTATCATCAAGTACATTACTGAGCCAATGCTAGAAATAAATTACGCTAGCCCTTCTAACACCCACACATCACAGATATTTTTTTCCATCCAGTTCGTAGGGTAATTATTTACAAAGTGACACTCGCATGTTGTTAGTCAAGTTACTCTGTAATTACCCTACGAACTGTATGGAAAAGTTTTCTTTGATTTGTGGGTGTTTTAGTACTCTAACCTTAGTTTGTCCCAAAGAGTATTTTAATCCTTCGTAGAAATGGGACGGATGGGCATTAAAAAAAATACTCAAATCTGACGATTTTCTCGCTGGCTGTCGATTGTCATCACTTAAAAATTTAGTAAAGGTCTCCGCATTTTCGTATAGCAGCAAGGGATCTAGTAGCTGCCCTTACTGTTGTTGTATTTCTAAAATAACTTTAAACCCCAGGCCTTGATTTTGAAAGTAATAACAGGAGGTAGTAATAGGCTTTTTTGTAATGCCTAAAACAAGTTTGACTTTGACGCAAGAAAAGTCATCTCAAGACCAGAGTCCTTACATTTGTGGGATCCTTTTAATTTTTATGACGTTGTTTGTTTTCGACTGTATATTCTATGCATTCAGATTCAGATTTCAGTTTTTATGAATCAATAATGATGTTAAAAAAATATGTATTAAGATAAGGTTGAAATTAAAGTCGCACAAAAAAAAAAAAAAAAAACAAGAATCCAAACCAACAATCTTGTTAAAAGCAACGAAAATTATTGAAAAGCTTGGTGTTGAATAGGTACTTATCAGTGCCGCCTGCTGCGAAGTAGATGCCGCTGAAGGCTACGTAGATGATGCCCAGCAAGAGCGGCTGGTAGACGTGCAGCCAGTACACCGGCGTGCGACCTGCCAGCAGCTCAGCCACCGTTATCACCGAGTTGAAGCCGTGCGACGTCACGTCCTGCCAGAACCCCACCGGCGACTCGTACTCGATCACATCTTCGAGACACACGTAAGTAAAGTACTAAAGGTTTAAGGAGATGAGAAGTGTTAGATTTCGCGGGGGTCGGATTCGTGGTCACACCAGGGCCCGTATTATGGTCGCCCTTATTGCGGTGGTTAAAGCATCCGTCGCTCTCGCCCTTACATATTGGTCAGAGAGTGACAGTATTTTATCCACATCGATGAACACGACTATATTAGGCCAGCAGGTTGTCACACCACTGCTATTCGACGGCGCCCGATTTCTGACGAACTTCCGACGAAAGCGACAAGTGGTGTGACCACCTGGTATGACCACGCGTACCTGACCCTATCTCGCGGGGTAGCAAGCGTTGGGCTGCCAAAGTGCTGGCAGCTTGCGCAATGCACAATACGAAACAATCCGAGAACGCTGCCTGTGTGTTCTCGTGTCTTGAGAACCTAGTTGGCTATATGCGACGGGCACTTTAACGAGAGTAAAGGCGACGCAAATGAATATTTACCTCGGAGCCTCTAATGTCCCATCATTTTTCATTCTCAATCTGAGATTTCAAGAGGGCACCGAGCGTCCGGAGGCCCTCATTACTTTTATTGTGTTTCCTAATAAACTAAAGTAAGTATTATCTTAAAATCGAAGAGCGCTTTACTGTTGTTGTAAATACAAATGAATAGACAATTTATAGAGAATATGACATAACTTAACAACATAAAGTTCAATGAACTTTGAGTGAGCAACTTAACGGAAAAAAGTGGCCACCTTTTTTCGTGAAGTTAACTACACGAAGCTGAAAGGTTATACAACTGTGTCATGTATGCTATACATTGCGTATTCATTTGTACAACAGTAAAGCGCTCTTAAATTTCAAGATAATATATGAGTATGGAATATGAAGTTCGATCTTCGGCTTCTGATCTAGCTCGGTGGGACTGACTTAGTTACCATACTTGTTTAACGTAATTTGTCACACGAGTATTGATCTTGTAGCGAGCTTAACCTTTGCTCACTACAAACATACCTACGTAAAAAAAACTTACTAGGATCGTAGAGTAATGTCCAGTAGAGCACCGTGACAATGAGGGCGACATTCTGCCCTATGTTGAATAACACCCAGTAAAGACCCACGTACCACGGAGTGTCCGCGTCGTCTGCAACAAAGTAATTAACTAATGACATAACACAACATGAAGGTATTAAAAGTAAATTCTAAGAAAAGGTCTGAAAGTAAATTTCTAGTCACTTTTTAACCTTTTGACCGCTATAATTATAGTCATTTAGTCGTGAGAGCAAGGCAATATCATCAATACGTGACCAACATTCAGCTGTAAATTATTCCTTCTACAATGGAATTAATTCCATAAATAGAAACTGACTTAAGTCATTTATTTACTAGACGGTTTATTCCGAGGCGTTCAGAGCACGACACTTTATTCGTAGTGTGACGGTCAAAACGTTAATATGAGACCAGATTTATCTTAAAATGTAGAGTTCGGAATGAATTTATTACTACCACTCAGTTAAATATATCTTAATACAACTTTCAAAACCCTTACACGCAAATCTAATATATAAAATTATCGTGTCATGGTGTACGTTATTGAACACCTCCAACCGAAACGGCACGACGGATTCTTATGAAATTTTGTGTGCATATCGGGTAGGTCTGAGAATCGGACAACATCTATTGTTCATACCCCTAAGTGATCTAAAAAATAATTGCAGCGGGCGAAGCCGCTGGCGGGTCGCTAGTTACTTATAAATTTCATGGCTCCTAACTTTCAAATCGAGATATCATTAAAGTTACTCTTCACATATATTTTAGTGGTGGTCCGTCCGGATTGCTAACACTATCTAATCCATCTAAGCAGCAGCAGTGTCGGCATTGTTGTGTTCCGGTGTGGGAATAAGAAAACCGGTGAAATACCGGTGTGTAGTGTCTTCAAGGTTGGCAACGCATTTGAGGTCTTAGGATTGCAGTCTTTAAATTCTTGAGAATTCTAATGTATATAGGTCCCAGATTCCCTTCCAGATCCACCGTGCCCCTCGGCCGTACCACTGGTGGTACTTTGACCAATTATTACTATTAAAATCGAATTTAACGGAGTCGACGGAGCTCTGCTATCGCAGAGCTCCTATTTCTGCAGCAAACTACCCATGGGTAGTTAGGCCCTCCGGGCCTGCTGCAGAACTGACATAACCTAAACCTACCTCATATTTATGATACTAATTTTGGTCAGTGGTAAGGTTTAGTGGTACGGTGGGTCTTCACCCCCAGATTCCACTTACCATCAGGTGGCCTGAGTGCTCGAGTGCCTTCTCCTAACCATAAAAAAAACCTAATCAGTTTATATGCAGTGAACATGAACCCTACCGACAGACACAGGCCACCTCACTTGGCCATATTCACGCGAGTTGGAAGTCTTTGCCTTGTCTCTTTATAAAAAAACTTTTAAATGAACACATATACGAATCAACCAATGACATTTATAATGACAAGATTCTAAACATGCTCATCATTTTTATGTACAGTCAATATGTGAAAACAAACTACTAACGACGTGTTTTCTCTTACGAGCTAGAAGTTTCGGAAAACTTAGAGGTGCAGCAATTGTGCAGCAGTGTTAGCAGGGCTATGTTCCATGACGTTTTTCTCTTCTTTTTCTTCCTTTGTTTGAGTGCAACACGCAATGCAATTTAAATGATTCCGTATAATTGTTGTGTTGAAATATTAATGTTTACTGACATTGTCTTTAACAACAAAAGATCGCGTGAAAACCACTTGTTTCAAGTGATTCCTTAGCTCGAAACCCTGAAGCACATTATATTTATTTAGATACTTAGATAGGTACTGTTGTTTTAGAGCATTACAGTACAATTACTGTAAGTTTACCACTGACAGAGAGTTTGCATTCATTTAATTTTCAACTTTAATTTCATACAAATAAAGCAATTTTCAGAATTCTGATACCCACGTCTACTGATTCAGTAATAACTATTTTATTTGTATGAGATTAAGTCAGTGGTAAACTCAAAATAATTCTACTGCACACCAATTAAATATTACCTTGAATATACACAATATACCCACTCGGCACACTTAAAAGATTCAGCAGGATTTTGTTAATCTGTAAGTTATGTTATGGATAAGATAGTAACTCAACTATTTGCAAATAACTAGTTATGAAACAGTATTTTTAGAAGCTGGGTTCCGTTAAAATCCTGGGCCTGAATTATATCTAAGATATGCTCCTTCATGTTGCTGGATAGGATTTGGAATAGAGGTTTTGTACGTACATTAATGAACCTTTAATAGATAGTACAGATTTTTTTCTTACTTGTACTTTTGGCTTTAGTGGACATTTAGGGGACATGTAACTCTAGCGAAAATGAGCTTTGTAGAGTTTTAACATTTTATAAACGGTCTCCCAAATGTTAAAATCGATTATAACATAAGTACACATAATGGGTTTTTAATAGCTATCCAACAATACCTTACGCGACGAGGTAAGATAAAAAAAAATTATACTTCATTTACGTGTAGTACCCACCTCCGCTATACGTTTTTTTTAAATCTAATTCAATATTTATCTTAGCGTGCGGTATTAATATCTGTATCTATGCTTATACTATAATTTATAAATGTGAACGTAGCTCTGTCTGTCTGTTTGTTACGCTTTTACGGATACACCGCTGAATTGATTTAGATGAAATTTGGTATGCAAATAGTTTGAGTCCCAGGGAAGGACATAGGGTATTTCTTATCCAGAAAAATAGGACGGGTCCTGAGGGAACAGCGATACACGAATTTAAGCGAACGGAGTCGCGGCAAACGAGTAGTGAATATATAGTTTCAGCCTTGTGACTTTGATAGATTCTGAGAAAAAGTGAGTGTGATATACAGATAGACAGACCGACAGACAGACTACGAAATTATAAATTTAGAGTATGGGACCCTTAATATGGCGATATCACCAAAGGACAAAAATTTACCGTCGCAAAGATCCTTGGGGATTCTTTATGTCCAGTAGTGGACGTCTTCCGGGTGGTTTGTGATGATGTAATGGATGACGATGAATGGAAAGATTATACAGCATTTCGTTCAACGATAACTTGAGACTTGTTGACATATCATATCAGGTATTGACATTATATGTATACTGCAGTCGCGTCGAATTGGCTAATCTGTTTAAACTACAGTAGAATCCGGATATAACGACCTTCAAGGGACCGGCGATACTATGTCGTACTAACCGGACGACGCACAAACGGACGGATTATCTCATAAGTACATACATAACACACGTCCTTACACGTTTGCATTCCAAAACATTGGCATTAAATAGCGGCTCAATCTTATCTTTATTCTTTTTTATTGTGGATATTGTAGAATGAGATACGCCAAACTCCATTGCGGGGGTTGCATTTGATTCACCGGCTTCCAATCGGTGTAATATTGCACTTTTTTAATATTGAACTCATTTTGTCGAGCTTTATGAACTTGTCATAACAGGTGACAAACACGAACTGTAACCCAATAAGGAAGTGAAGTGCGTAGGTAAACAAAACATTGCGCGTGTGTCGTTTTAACCGGACGTATTATCATAAATATTGGTCGCTATAAGCAGTTGGTCGCTTAAACCGGAGTCGCACTAAACGGTTATATTTTCTTAGTACCTATCTACGAAACCAAACTTGAATAAAGATTATCGTCGCTAAAACCGATTAGTTGTTATAAGCGAAGTCGCTATAAATGAATTCTACTGTAAGTCTTTTAATTAAATCCCAGACTAAAGGATTTATAATCAAAGCCGGTGATCCTGAAAGCGATAAGTCGCACACATAAACATACTTTAATTGTAAGATATGTGTATGAATAGTTTTAACTTTCCGTATATTTTGTACTAGTGTCCAATCAATGCCTTATCTTTGTTTTCTCTCAATTGACGAAAGGTTAGCAGTAGTATTTATGTTTCTAGATTCTTTCATACATACATTATACATTAATCACATAGATACATAGCCCCTGACGAAAATCTAGTCAACTGAGTCACGATTCTAAAGTGGAATATAGTATTATTAAATATTTGAAATCACTAATTGTTGATTTTTGATGAATATGTTAATGTTATTGTGGTGTTTTAAGATGTTCTTATCAACATGACAAATAAAGGCAGCTAATTGTGATTATTAAGAGGACTGTGAAGCGACGCGCCCCCTCACCCCCTAAATGATTTAGAGAGTGAGAAATGTATCGCCCCCTAAATGATTTAGGTGGTGAGAAAAGTTATCGCCCGGAGCTAAGGTATGGGTTTTCTTTTGACGGCTAAGAACGTGATTTGCGCGTCGCTTTTCAGTCCTGCTAAATCAAGTCCGATTTCCAAAATGTTTGAATATGTTGTAGATATTATGAAATAGTAGATTTGTACGTTTCCGTTATTGTTTTGTTTAATTCCAACTAATGTTTTCTTGGAATACAGTCCTAGTTTAACAAAATATATTATAGAATTAGACAACGTTTAAGGGGTGAAAAACGTTATCGCATTTTGTATCGAAGTTTTTTGCTTCACATTCCTCTTAAACAGAAAAAGTAAAATCAAGGAACCAATACTCAGTGACCTGACTATACACTTTCTGAATACAATTTGTCATTAACTTAAACAGTGTCCTATATTCGGAGGTCCAAAATCTACCTTTATATAGTCGTCTATGTGTTGTATCTAAACAGCCTAACACGGGTCTTGTAAAAAAATATCTAATATACAATAATTTTAACAAGTCCATTTTCGATTAGAATTGGTAACATTTGAGTTTTCTTTTAAAATAGCGCCGGATTTGTTAAGTTACGTCGCCTAGTAATTTCGTCTTACTAAGACGGTCCGGGGCGACCCGCACCGAGACTCATTTTGTCATTTTATTAACCTAAAATGAATTGAGTCATAACTAGTGGTGCTAGGAATAAATGTAGGTAGTGCCCATTAACCTAAACTTGACGTAATTCATTAATGCGTAAGTGAGATGGGAATAACGTTATTGAATGAACATTATAAAGTTTAGAGAAATAGGCATCACATCCGACCACTGGTCACAGCATTTACTGTTTACCTACCCCGCAGTAAGTCCTAGGTTTGCAACTAACGATACGTTTGGGGGCCCTGTGGCTAACTGTTTGTCTTTTTGCTTAAAAAAATGACATTCATTATAGACCATCTTTTTAGAGTGTCAAGCCAACAGGACCCCCAAAGCTAGTAAAAATGTAATATAAAAGTTTGTCACCTTTTGACTCCATCATCATTTAACCACCATAAAATTCCATTGTCATTTGACTTAGGTACATTGGCTTAAATTAGGATAAGAGATTGAAATATTATTAAGCTAGTGCTTCCCGAGTTTACCATACAATAAATTTTCACTTGTTTGTATTTTTATTTTGACGACACGTTGGTCTAGTTGGGAGTGACCCTGCCTCCGAAGCCAGCGGTCTCGGGTTCAAATCCCGGTAAGGGCAGATATTTGTGTGATGAGCATCAGTATTTGTTCCTGAGTCTTAGATGTTTTATATGTATTTAAGTATTTATTTCTCTATCTAAGTATGTTTATCGTTGTCTAGTACCCATAGTACAAGCATAGAGCTTAGTTTGGGACTAGGTCAATTTGTGTGACATTGTCCCGTGATATTTTTTATTTATTTGATAGTTTAACCAAGTTTTTTGTACTTTTAACTCCGAGATTGCAATTCTAGCATTGAAATACGAAAAAAACAAGTTTGTTCTTATAGCGCAATTATTTAGAAATAGTACCTAATTCATAACACATGTCATTAAGTTAACTCTAGTTATGGAATTGCAAGACCCATACTAGGCTGTTTAGATAGTGCAGGGCCTCTATTCAACTGCGTTAAAACGATATAGAGGCCCTGTGCAAAGGCTCGGGTATGTGCAGGTTGATGTTAAACTTTTCAATTCAGGCCATCCTGTTTAGACGACAATATCAAATGCAGTCGGGTTAAACTTGTTGAAGATTACGTTACTATAGCTTATGGCGCGGCGTTTGGGTTTTTAATAAATACCTGGTATTAGCATTACGTCATATATATCGCGGTCGTGACGTGCTAAAGTATAAAACCAACTTTTATTGGTCACGAGGGTTCTCTGCCTTTTCGCCGACAAATCTTTGACAAATGCATCGTTTCGCAACCTATTCAAATGCAAACTCACTTTTTTTCTGTAACTACAAGTATTTCAAGATTTTTTTAAAACTAACCTAACCTAACCTATTTCTACACGATAGTCCAGAAATAGATCCAGAATTATTTACACTTTCGGAAAAAAAAGTGGGTTGTCAAATGACATGTTAGTGAAATGAATCATTTGTGAAACGTTGATTATAAAATGATAGGGTACCGGTCACGAGTCCATTGTTTATTTAAAACTTTCGTTGATATTAGGGACTTGAATTCACTCTATATCTAATTCACCTAACTAGGTTCTGACTTCGAACCCGATTTGCGAATTGCGATTATTAAACGACTGCACAAAGGCATACGAAAAGTGGCGAATTTTACAGTGAATCTACAACTCACCAACGTTACCAATTTCTTAATCAAAATACTGTCAGTTGCTAGTTCAAGCGTGATAGCGATTGCCAGCCGAATGCTGTTAAGAAGCTGTACTGGATTATGTCAGATGTTGCTCTAAGTTCCTGAACTATAGAACTGATTAGTTGTCATAAGATTTTGATGCGATTTCAACGGCGTAGAATTTTATCGCTCTTCCCGGGAACTGCCCAATATTTTAGGATGAAGAGTAGACCTTTGGTCCTAGCTAAGATGCAAACGCTACTGACGTAAAGTTTTTCTCTTCTATTACTCGAAATGGATCGGATGACATTCTCGTACGTTACGATAAACCACGTGGTCAACTGTCATTCTATACATATTGAGCTATTGCAAAACGAATACATATTATAGAAAAACGTTAGAAGCGTTTGTATCTTGGCTAGGGCCCCTGGCGTCGCCAGAATATAAACGATCTCTGTACCAAATTACATATCGATTATTTTTTCGTATTGATAACATTAAGTAAGAATACGAAAGGATATGTAAAAAAGTGCAGTGCCTTGTTATGCTAATTAGTTGCCAATGCTTTACTTTTAAACTATTTTCTCATTGTTTTGGTGCAGTATGAATCCCTACTAATATTAACAATGAGAAATGAGTTTTCCTGTCTGTCTGTTTACTACGCCTTCATGACAGAACCGCAGAACCGATATTGGTGGGTATGGAATTATGGAAGTAACTTGAGCTCCTGGAAACGATATATGTGTAGAATACTTGCACTATAACATACGCTACGAAAAGTATAACAATAATTGAGTTATATAATGTAAAAGTCTTTACTATCTAACGCTTGGGGATCGATGTTAAATATATAGCCATTCAGAGATAGCTTATATCCCGGAAATAGACAGGGTACTTTTTATCCCCGAGAATTGGAAGCATAAAACAACTTCTTCGCGGACGGAATCGCTGAAAAAGTGAATCCATACACAATACTCTTTAAAGACTGGCTGACTGACTGACATAATGCACAGCTTGAACTACTTAACGTAGGGAATTGAAACATGGAGGTGAAGAAATGATTTTTCGAAAATCGACTCCTATCGGGAAGAAAATAGCGAGACAACGAAAAATTAAGTCTACGTATACAAATTATAACTATAGTATGCCTGATCCTATAATATAGTGATCCTATAGGTCTAATAAAAATAAAAGCATAATAAGATTCACTGAGACTATCCCTGAATACTATTTTTAAGGTTTTGTTATGGTGGCACAGATCGATTATTTAGGTACTCCTACTAATTACCGGGTAACTTTTTCCATTTGTTTATTGCCGACACGAGTAGCCCGCTGAGCGTCATCGCCGCGTTCAGGAGCAGGCCCCAGTCCGTGAGGTAGATGAGCCACTTGGGGCCGAAGGAGGTGGTCACGCCCACCAGCGACCAGGCTAGGCTGCCCAGCGCCGCGCCCGCCAGCACCACCCGCACTACCAGCATGGGCAGCGCCGACCCACCGCGCTGCCATGCCGACGTATAAAAATCACTTAACTGGTTATGCGAAAACACTCCAAAATCCGACCACTTAATCCTTGGAATTTTAAGAAACATTTTTCACGCACTCAAATTTGAAATCGGGATAATAGATAGCAATCGCCGTTATCAGTCCGTGTGGCGACGATCTCGGACGGAGTGACGACTCGAGAGCGCCACCTCCTCTTATCGACGCTCGTATCGACGCTAATCCAGTTTCATTGTTTATTAAGTTCTATACGATACTATAGGCGTGGTGAGTGAGACACGGTACTACGGCCGTTCGGGCTTCGTGGACGAGTCGACGGACGTCTTTTTGGACTGCCCGCCGGCCTTCAACTGAAATATTGCACGTCGCTGCGCTTGCCATTGCGACAGATGCAATAACATCGCCATAGTGGCTACGAAGTTATATGGGTAGTAGGCAACTCCTTTTTTATATCACAAGTTCTTATTTAACTTTTTTCATACTAGATTTATTTGGTCCAACATTTTACGACTACTGTTTTAGTATCACTGAACTGGTCTGATGATGGAGCCGGAAGGCGGGCTAAACTTATCGCACTTATGGAGAAACTGAATCAGGGGTGAGGGGTTGAGGCAGGGGTGGAATATACTTATGAATACCCGAACCCAAAGGAATACCGACTAAGTTACTATACTCGAACTGTGGACCGTGAACCAGGCCAATCGTGTCGTAGAGACGAGCTCCTTCAGTGGCGTGTAATCACTGGACCGGCCGACCGGTTACTGAGCCAAATGCAGCCATTTATGAAGGTTGTACATTCATGTAATAATGATGTTAAACCCTTGTTAAAACTAAAGGTAAGTAACAATGTTCATCTGACTTGGTGCGTTATCATTTTGGTCTTGTAGGTATCTCTAGATCTGTTATCAACACGTCTATATCTCTAAGTTTTTGTTCTGATTACAGTAAAAGATGGAGAAGCTCTTTATTCATTAAGTATACCTACGCACAATAGGTAACCAATTTTCGATAAAGTATGCTTTGTCACTTCTTGTCACGTTCAATTGTCACAACAGCACAGTCTCAGATTATAAGTGCGAAGCATTCTCCGCAAGCTTTGATGAAGCAGTTAGCCTAGTTGGTAGTGACCCGAATTAGAGGGTAGATGAGGGCTCTACCATAAAGCCTCAAAAGCGTGTCCAAAGCGTGGTGGGGGCGTTTTTGGTATAGAAACGCGCCGCGCCGTACGCGGCTATAAGCAGAAAATAATATAAATATATATACTTCTATGTAGGACGATAACCTTAGTACTTTTAGTGTAGCTTGCTTAACTAGCTTAACTAGTCGTGTCGTGTCGTGCAAAGCTAAGTGCCTACGCACAGGCATCTACCTATATCAATAAGGTGGCTTAATAATTGATTAATTTAATGCTGAATTTTAAAGTAGGCTGAGGGAATGTTTGATATTGTTGTTAAAACGTAGGTCTGTATTTTGCAAAGCATACCAGGAGTTCGGTTACGGGTGATCTATTAGGTTTTAGTCGGCACCTTTTTTTAGATTTTCGGATTGTCATAAACAAAATGATATAATTTGATAAAGGGTATTAAACTTTATGGTTCAGCATTAGTACCGGCGTAAAACAATAAAACCTCTGAGTAATCATCGAAATGCTATCGAATTAGAGAAACAGCCGCACGGTGAGGTATTAGCTCGTGTTCCGGGTTTATCGGTAATTAGTCATTTCAAATGCGTGTCATAAAAAACCGGCCAAGAGCGAGTCGGATACGCTCTTTTATCGTTGGTCGATTAATACCATTTGAAGTTGGTAGGCAGCCGGGCCGAGCCAACCTAAACCAGGAACTGGAACTGTCATTCCTCGTCCCTAGGTACATTACAAAATAACAAATACTGGAAAACACAGCTACTTTAAAAAATATAAACGTTTATTAAAATAATTTATAGATGATAATATTCACAAACGCTTAACTATGTGGGTGCCTTAATATTCTACTTCACTAGGTATCAAATAACAAAAACAAGCTAAGTGTAAGTCGAACGCTTTTAAGATAGAAAACTACAATAAGGTTCGAGGTAATGGTTAAAGTTTTAATGAAATTTTAGAACCCTTTTTCAATATCTATAAAACTATTTTAATGTTGTTTATCAATAGTAGATAGCGGGCAAGCAACTTATATGACTTTGACAATTATTATTTTCATAGATAGCTTAGGTAGTTGCTGAGAAAAACTTCTTTGACATACAGACAAGAAATTTCGGTACGGAACCTTAAAAATGTTTAGGTTATCATTTCAGTATAAAATTATATATACAGACCATTCAACATGTACTCGTACTTATTTAACGGTGATTATAAATATCATCGTAGCTCTTTTTTTGCAGAGTTCCCCGGTGAGATAAATAAAATACTTTAGTAGTGCAAGTCAAATCTTGATAACTGTTGTAGATTCTAGGTTGCATCATCAAAGTGTGCCGTAACCAGGGCAGAACATTATGAACAGACCAGGATCAAGTTTTGAGACATGCATGGTGGCTAGTAGCATGTGTTTTTCAAGGGCGCATCTATAGAAGCTCGCACCATTCATATATTAATCTGTGTCTTTCTCAGGAGTAATCAACAGCAAACGATACGAGCGCCCTAAACGGCTCACGGCGGGAAGGGCAGGGAGTGGCGCTCGGTCCGGATCAGCTCTCCGGTTACCCAGTCGCGGAATAGCGCCACCCCCCACACCACAGCATACAACAGTGACATCGCCACCGTCGCGAAAAACATCAGCAACCACGTTCTTCCTGGATTTTCCCAGTCCAGGACTTCATAGATGGTAGAACTTCCTTCCCTGGAAGGGAAGAGTTACCAGTAGATGTAAAGGTGCCTGTCTGTAGGTAGGTGCGAGTAAGCTTATCTTTATCATTGCCCTGTATTAATTGGTACTTTTAGGTGACGACGCACTAAACAACTAACATTATCTTTAGTGCTGGAGTATATCAGGATAGGGTACATATTTGAAAATCCAAAATTAATGTTATGTCTATGTCTATGGAAAATAAAAAAATCAAATAGTCAAGCCATAATATATTTCAGATCAAATAAAAGGTTTTTCAGTGAACCAGTGTCCAATACAATACCGATTCTGTAAGGTTAGGTAGTTAGGTTTATTTTATAAGTTTTAAAATATACTTCTATTAAGTACATATAATAAATATACGAAAAACGATGCCTTCATACCGTTTATTCAGTATAAATAGGCTCATTCAGAATGTAACCTTACAGTCAGTTTTGCATTTGACAGATTGGTTCGGTCGTTCTCACTTTTCTGAAACGCCTTTGTCCACATTGATTATTCCCTCGTGTCTTGACACAGATTTTTGCTCAAAATTTGTATAGCTCTTTGTTTTTTCTTTTAACTTATTTATTCGGACCTCATCATAATCCGAAGAGACTAGAACTTGGTATTTATTTACCTCTGACAGGCGAGGGGTTATGTTACACATACAGACTGTTTATAAAAACGATATTCATCATCCTAACCTTGCACAAATAGACTTACCTAATTCAAATGATTTTGAATATTCGTCGTTTTAAACATTTGGCTTTTCAGACGTACTCGTGCAGATATTTTGGACGATTGTAATTTTTCTAGTAGATTTATTAATTTTCCATATTTTATTACATAGTCCGTATAACACTCTAGACATTTTGATAATTCGATGTTTTAAACGTGTGCCATTTTAATCGTAGGTGAAACGTAGGTTTACTATCTCTAGACATTTTTATCGTTTGTTTTGAAGATCACTATTTTAACTATACTATGTTTGAATTTTTTATATTAAAATAATGTACTCCAAGATACTATCCTCCTACCACTATTCTCTAAACAACTCCACAAGCGTGTTTCCACACGGTGATGTCGTCTAAGGTACTTATTTTGAGCATTTCATTTATTAGTGCAATCAATATGAAATAAAAATAGACAGCGGTGTCTACTGAGGCCACCTGACAGGTTCCCCCAAGTACTCATTTCTTTACTCTGTACTTACTTCCTATCAGGTGCTTAATGTGGACTTCGAAGAAACAAAGGTAAGTAGTTACCCGTCGGTTCCATCTACACGATAGTATATCCATGTGAACACGATGTAGAAAATACCGATGCAGATGGGCATGTAGATGTGTACGAAGCGGACCGGCGTGCGCGCAGCCAGTAGCTCCACCAGCACCACCGCCGCGTTGACTGTGTGCGTCACAAGCTCCAGCCAGCAGAGGCGGTCTTTCTTCTCGCATATATCTGCAACCGCATATTACTTTATGCTTCAGTTGTCCTGCGAAGGTATTTCTTTGTTGGAATGTTTATTAAAGTAAACTTTAAACGTTTCAGAGAAGGTGGAAGATTTTTATTTAAGATAAAGTATGTTACCCGGATTGAACAATAATGCCCAGTAGAGCAGGGATATGGTGAGAGCCAGTGTGATGGAGATGTTGTAGAGCACCCAGTATGTGCCCACATACCACGGAGGCACTCCGACACCTGGAAACGGTGAAAACTTATATCTCGTGGTTAATGTCATCTTTCTTGAGGTTAATTAGGGTTGTCTTCATTAAAATTTTCATCAATTTTCTTGTGATACTCGTCTACCTATTATGGCCGTGTTTATCGATGTGGATAAACGGAGATACCACAAGTTTCACTTTCTGACCAGTGTGTATGTAAGTGTGAGAGTGACGGATGCTTTATCCACCGCGATAAAAGCGACCATAATGCGGGCCTTGTTATGAGTACACGTCGGTAGTCTTCTTAGTCTCGTAGCATTTAGGTCGCACTTGACAGTACGAACAGATGCAATGTCTGCTGTTACAATGTTCTTCCGGCACAAGTCGAGAAAGAGAGGAAACCCATTACAATAAACGATTTCTTATTCATTTACCAAAATTAATGCATTGTGATGTTCTAGTATAATTAATGGCTCAGCTATAAATAGCCTTATGAAAAATGCAGAATATCTATGACAAAAAATAATAAGTTATTACAATAATTAATAAAAGTACATCATTGGGACGTCGAGAGATCATCTTACACAAAGTGGAATTTCTCAAGTAGAAGACGTGCTAAGTTCTTATTAATTTAGAAAAAATATTAATTATAAACGACGAATGCCATAAACTTAAAATAGAGGACGCCCGCGACTTCGTACGCGTAGAATGAGTTTCCTGCTACTTCCCTCAGGGGATGAATTTCCAAAAAATCCTTCTTAGTGCACCCGTGCACCCGTAGGATACCCAAGGAATATTTCCTCGAAATTTCAAGTCCTAGGTCCAGCGGTTTGTGTTGTGTGTTGATCGATCAGTTAGTTTCTTCAGTTATAATATAAATGAAAACAATATCTTTTAAGGGTTCCGTACCTAAAAGGGTAAAACGGAACACTTATGTCTGTCAAGACCCTTTTTTCTCCTATAGGGTAGGTACTTCCCATAGACCTAGAATCCTGAAATTTGGCAAGAAGGAAGGACTTACAGCACAAGTAAATGAAAAAACCGTAAATCGTTAATTTGTTTTTCCATTACAAAAAAAAACATTTTTTTGCAAACTAATCGCGACCTATGTCGATGTATCGAGACGGGATCCAATAATTTCATAACTAATGTTTCACAAATTATTCATTTCACAAACATATCCTTTGACAACCCGCGTTTTTTACCGAAACTGTTCTGTTAGGTTAGGTTAGTTTTATATAAACCCAGAAATAATAGTAGTTACTGAAAAAAAGCGGATTGGCAAATGAATAGATTCCGAAATGATGCATTTCTCAAAGGTTTATTGGCAAAAAGGCACAGAACCATCGAGACAACAGTTTTTCAACGGCAAATCCTAGTTGACACACCTAGATTGTGCGGAATTTTCGGTGCGCGAGTCCGACTTGCACTTGACCAGTCTTTTTATTTCTTGACTGTTCTGTACTGTCAAGTGCTACTTAAATGATACGAGATTACCGATACGCAGTTATGAGGACGCTATAATATCACAAGAGCCAATTACATAATATGCGAAAGTTGTATTTATAAATAACTATAACATTAATCGGGACTTGAATTACTCTTACTTGCAAATGTGAATATATGACGAATGTTGACGTCACGCGAAAGTTGGTTAGGTCAGGGACCAGCATTGAAGAGTGTCAGTTGGAATTAGGCATTTGGGGCACACCGGTAATAAATTGGTATTCGAGGCGTACGCGTGGTGTTACGTTAGTCTCGTGTCATCCTGCCACGCACGTCGGTCGAGCTCGCAACCTCTCACCACGTTGCATACAAGTAGTAAAAGGTCGGGTTATTTTTCTTTTTTAATTTATTTTATCAAAGATTAATAAACAGTTGAACAAAAATAAAGTTTTAGTTTAATTCTCGTCGTCTTTGTCTTTTGTCTATTTATTAGTTTAAAAATATTTTTGGGCTAGAGATAAAAGAAAATTAACAAGGTTGCTGGTTATAGCCGTATCCTAAAATAAATATGTCACTAAGTGCCTATAGTGTGCTAGTAAAATTAGGTGGGGTCTAGGCAGTTTCAGATACACGTAGATAGATACAGATTCCCGGTATTTACTTATAGTCTGACAAAACAAAAGAAATAGTGGTTTTACATGTAGGCTGCATTTGGCTTTAAGAAAAATGAGAGTGAAACGTCGACGAACTCGGACAAGGCCGTCCGTCGAAGCCCGTCCGGCGTCCGGCGCGCGCGGCGCGAACCTTTCGTAACGGTTAGGTAATCGACTTATTGCGGACCATCACGACGATACACCATTCATTTGTTCTCATTCAAAGACTAATTAATGTATGAAGTTAAGTGACGACACGCTGGCCTAGTTGGGAGTGACCCTGCCTCCGAAGCCAGCGGTCCTGGGTTCAAATCCCGGTAAGGGCAGATATTTGTGTGATGAGCGCGAATATTTGTTCCTGAGTCTTGGATGTTTTCTATATATTTAATTATTTATTTCTCTATTTAAGTATGTTTATCGTTGTCTAGTACCCATAGTACAAGCCTAGAGCTTTGTTTGGGTCTAGGTCAATTTGTGTGACATTGTCCCGTGATATTATTATTATTATTATTATTATTATTATTGAGATCTATGATTTGTGGCCTCTTTTATATTAAAAACCGGGACAGAGCATGTCGGACCATGATCAGTGTAGGGTTCCGAAGTCGTTACCAGAAACAAAAAATATGTCGAAAAACAAACTATCTCGAAAAACAAAACAAGTTTCAACATTTCTGTTTAAAGTTCCTTTTAAGTTCGTTTATAGTCGTAAGACAAATGGAAGCACGTAAGACTATAAACGATATTTTTCAGATTGTTTTATACTCGCAGTGTAGTTGACTGTGTGTGTGCGAGTTTGCGACTATTATAGCAACCGAGATTCTGCGCTTGGCTTGTATGAGTTAGCAGAAATAATGGATGACATCCTATAACCGGTTAGTGCCTTTAATTAAGGTACTATTATAGAGCCACGAGCAAAAACAATCGTCGCGATGAAAAACATGAGTTTCAAGTTATGAGGAAGTTGATAATTTCCAAGCGGGGAAAACAACTGTTGGGCGATAAACAACTACAGCAATAAGCCTTTCAGTAGTTTAAGCCTTTGTTAGTAGTTATTTATCTATAGCACTATATACGTGGATATCGATATCAAGGATATTTCAATTTATCTCTATTATTCTCATGCCCTATGCTTGCGACGATGTATACGAAAGTTATCCTCTGTTATGAAAGTGTACTGCATGGAACGATCGGGCATTTACGTATCCATAAAATGTTAACAGGTGCTGGGCCTCTAAAACCAATATTGCTTTTGACCTACTCACGTATTGTTTTTAACTTGGCCGCCATTACTGTCAAGTAAATAAGAGCTATCAAAACGTTCATAATAATAACCCGTCAAAAGCAATAAGGTTTTTACCGTGTTGAATCTCAGCCCTGCTAACGGACATCTATACTAAGGTACTGTTACTAGAAAAAGGAGCATCCTGGTTGCAGGTAATTGCTTTCACTTTCCGTTCAATTACTGCTTTTAACCTATAATGAACGAACGAACTAACTCAGTATTCTTATTTTTTTTACAAGGTTTCACTAAAATAAATACCTACTTATATATTTTTGCGATGTTACGTAAAACCTTAAAACTTGTCAACAGTGTAGGTTTAAAATTGCACAATTCTGCATTTTGTAAGAATATTCGCATCTTCATAATCTCCTTCAAGTTTATATCCTGTATATATTTTGTCATGAGTATAGGTCCAATTGGTAGGTTGATGATGATGTTGGTGATTTATTTATTTAACTGACTACAAAATTACAAACCCTCGTTTTATCGTAAATAGTGAAGTACGGACCCTCAGGAATAAAATTGAGCAGCGCGCTGATGGACACGATGATTGCACTGACGGGCATCGCAGCGACGCCGATTAGCCCCCAGTTGGTGAGGTATATGAGGAAGAAGGGGTTAGGCGACTCGGCCACGGCCCAGGCCAGCATGGCCACCCCAAGTCCCGCCATCACCAGCCGCACCAACAGCATCGGTACACCTGACTCCCCGTGTTGCCATGCCGACGCGTAAAAATCGCTTAACCTTTCTTCCGACGCCACCCACAAATTGGAAGGGCCGAAATCGTCGGAGGTCTTCAGAACCTTCCTAAAATATTTTTCAATTTTCATTGCACCTTGAACTAAATTTCTAAATGTCTAATCTACATTGTAATGCCTGCTCGTACTCTACAAATTAAGCTAGTACTCTAAAGATAACGCAATTTCGCAAGCTCAATAAACCATTTAGCAGTGGCTTGACGTGAGTATTGGGCACTCCCAATGTCGATTGATAACTATCATTGTTCAGTTTGAATCACGCTCGAGTATGCGTCGAAATCTGAAGTTTTTAATATGGGTCTCTGAATGCAGCGGTCAACGAGGACGTGAGGTTTCTTAACCAAATGGCATTGTGTAGGGGTCGGTAGGTAGTGCTAGAGGTGCGACGTGGCGTGGCCGCGTAGCCACCTGCGCTACTATCAATTCCACAAACCTCATTTTTAAAGGACTCTTATCCAGTTATTTCCTTTGTATAGACCACTACTCGATTGTTATTGATTCAAGTACTTGAAAAATAAACCCTTCCCGATCAAATCCTTTTAAGCTTGCTTCTATCCAGGATTTTAAATCAGAAATAATACGTTTTAGAGTATTACAGAGTTGAATAATATCCTTTTCCTCTGGTACTTTTTTGGTAGCTCTTTACGCGAAGCAAATACTGTTCATTGGTACCATACAATTACTTTAATAAAGAAACAATATCGACAGTGAAGTCCATACACGATAAAGATGCAAGATTTATGATTTATGTCAATTTTGATATAGTATTTATTCTTAGAAAGCTAGTCTAACTAGGGTGGTTGTTATCTTAACCAGGTTTCAGAAGTTCGGGTGTGCCCATTTAAGGGACAACAGCTCTGAAAGTCGAAGTCGCGATTATGAGTTCGTGGGTTTTAATTTATCTATTGCATAGTTATCGTTCATACTCACACCGAAATATCGCTTAGATTTGTTAAGACATCAGCTGGCATTGTTTGTATTAAATAATAAACACTGAACTACATACGTATTATTTACAAATATAACGAGTACAATTTGACTAACATCTGTCACGGTGGCACGCATTTTGATAGAACAACTGCCTTAAAGAGTTGCCATTGACACATCTATTTTACCATGGTCTTGATTTTATCTGTTCAACTTTAGGCAAAAAAACCGGCCAAGTGCATGTCGGACCACGCACAGTGAAGGGTTCCGTAGCTGGGATGAACGTTCATGGTCGAATTTTTTTTTTTTATTGATCTCAAAATTTACACAGCGTATCGTGTTCAAAACAATTTTGGTTGGAAGTATTTCGTATGTTCTACTACTGTAATTTTTATTAGAATGTTCTATTTAACAGTTCAAAAACTACCCACCCGGACAGAATTTTTACGACTTTAGAAGCGTATATCTCGCCAACTGTTCACTTACGTAAAAAAGTCACTTAAAAACCTCTGTATCATTTTGGAAGCCCTATCTAAAAATACTTACCCCACACGATGTGTGTGATGTAACTCAAAAAAATTTTTTCGTCCCCTTGTTACATGTATGGAGTGCCACCCCTAAATATATATTTTTTTTCAATTTTACTACATCATTGTATAGCGGTTCATAGAATACATCTATCCTTCAAATTTCATTTATATAGTGCCAATAGGCTCTGAGTAAAATGGCTGTGACATACAGACGGACAGACGGCCATGACGAAATTATAAGGATTCCGTTTTTGCCATTCGGCTCCGGAACCCTAAAAATAGTTTTATGTCGTGATTTTGAAAAAAGTTTTAATTATTGTCGGATAAGTTTCTAAGAAGTTATAAATAGTTTCCGAACTCCCCATACTGACGCTTACTGATTTTAGGGTTCCGTACCTCAAAAGGAAGAAACGGAACCCTTATAGGTCCCCTTTTTTGTCCGTCCGTCAGTCTGTCTGTCAAGATCCTGTATCTCGGGAACACGTAGGTATCGAGTTGAAATTAAAACCATATACTCAAGTTTACAGTCCCTTAAAAAAAAGTTGTGGTCACAAAAAATGAATATTTGGAATGTATCAAGAAAATATAAATTAATATAGTATCAAGGGCAAGAACGAAGGTAGGCAGCACAAATAAAGGAAAAAACCAATAACGGTTAATTTGTGGTTTATAAATACTGCGATTATAAAGTTATTTACAGTTAGTAAACTAATCGCGACCCATGTCGATGTATTGAGACAACAGTTTTTCAATAGCAAACTCAAGTTGAAATACAAGTTTGTGCGGAACCCTCGGTGCGCGAGTCCGACTCGCATTTGACCGGCAATGTTTCATACGTTGACGGAACCGTGCAACGGTAATTTAACTTAACGTTTCGGCACTTCGCAGGGGAATCTAAACCGCGAGCGGCCCGTCCCGACTTCGCCCGGGTCGAATAATGCTCATATTATATAATATATAATAACCTATGTCTGGTAAAAAGGCGGCCAAGTTCTAGTCGGACTCGCGCACCGAGGGTTCTGTACTAACTTATAATTATGAAAAACTGACTTTGCCGTAGTAAAACTGTTGCGTGAAAAATTGAGTGTGACAGGCGGCCAGACAGACAGACATGGTGAATCTAAAAAAGTTCCGATCTGACTTAGAAACCCTACAAAATGCTGTAGGTATGTACGTAGAAGTGTGCAACGGCTACTCCTTTCGTTGATTACATCAATACAACATTATCAACACCCCTTCGTAATATACCACGCCTTGCGTCAGGTCTGAAATTTCTGTTTTTTGCTTAGCGGATTCCTCCCCATTCACCCTAAAAAAACTGCGTTAGTAATAATAATTCAACTTTATTCAAAAAAATGTATTCTACATAAAGAAAACCCGGGCAGTAGAAAGCTGCTTCTAAAAATAAATTACTATTGCTAGTGAATCTTACAAATGCACATTTTACTTACTTTTCTAATCACAACGACGAACATACCTTATAAAGAGAAAATATTTATAAACATTAACAAAATACCTCGCCATAGTGTCGAAAAGATATGAAAAAAAATTATGTATGGTAGAATTTTTTTAAAATGACAGAATTCCTAGTACATTCTCTCAAGTGAATTCCGACCTAATTGCCATTCTATATAGGTCGGAATTCCCTTGAAAGAATGTACTAGGGATTCCGACATTTTATAAAATTCCTACTATACTCGTATTCGTTGCATGTAACACAAACAAAATAATATGGTGATAGTAATGAGTAAGGAAGACGCGAATTAAAAACCTCAAATATGGGCACGTTTGAGGTTTTTAATTCGTCTCTTCTTTTTTATACTTACAAGAATTTCTTAATTTTACATTGTTACTGTACGCTGTTACTGTGTGTGTAACGCTTAATAATTACTGACAGTCGATAAAAAAATTACAGTCTGTAAATTGCTTTATAAAATCCGACACCGCGTGCAAATGCATGTAGGTATAGTCGCCCAAAACAACTTTTCCAATTTTCGGCTCTATTTGTATAAAGGTAAGGTAAGGTAACGACACCAGTGTTCGATACTTTTAGCTGACATGCACCAATCATCGACAGAAGCTTTTAATTATAAGACCATATGGTTATAAATTGATTGTTGCAAAACAAATTAATAACCCTTATCTTCTTTGAATAAGAGTCAGTGTCGAACATTGGTCCTTTGTCGAGTACTGGTGTCGTTACTTACAAAATTGTTAAAGGACTGTCTTGTTCGACAATACATACATCCAAGTAAATATATTCGCGTTGCGCATACCACCTTGGAACCCTAGCGCAATGACATGCGTATTACCCACCGATTCACCTTTATTAAACGATAAGATCTGTCATTACGGCAGGGTTCTACGGGTTCTACCATGGTACACAAATACATTTCCTCGACTGTACTACACCATAGAGAAAGTGATATAGATACATAAACAAATAAATATCACAGGACGATGTCACACAAATTGAACTAGTTCCAAACTAAGCTCTAGCCTTGTACTATGGGTACTAGACAACGATAAACTTATTTATATAAAGAAATACATACTTAAATACATTAATTAAAACATCCAAGACTCAGGAATAATAAATACTCGTGCTCATCACACAAATATCTATCCTTACCGGGATTTGAACCCAGGACCGCTAGCTTCCAAGGCAGGGTCATTACCAACTAAGTAGGCCAACGTGTAGAATTATCAGGGACTCTAATTCAACTCGGTAAAACCGTATTATTGACGTCAAGTAAATAAGAGAAATCGTAACGTTGACAATACGATAACATGCCAAAAGCAATATGGTTTTACCGACATGAACATAGCAACAGATTGTTCGAAATGCACGTCTCTACAATCTGGCTGGTGGGTTTCTTTATCCGTTCAGTTCTGATTAAGTGAAAACGCTCCCCAAGCTGCTACCCGTATTAAGTTACTACTATGTCTGTGTGGCTGGCGTAACAGTGTGAGCTTCGCTCGGCCTCTGTCTAAGAGGTACGCCCTCCTCTACGTGCACTGTGACGGCGTCGTGGAAGAGGCGCGAGGCGAGCGCGTCGCGAGCCAGCGCCAGCCCCATCACCACGAAGTGCAGCGCTACCAGCAGCAGGCCCGTTATTGCCACCACGCCGAGCGTGGGGCCTGGTGACGACCAGTTAACCACGGGATAAATCCACTTGTTGCCTTTGCTGTAAATAGTCGAGAAGAAAATTCTGTAGTATAGTCTGCAGCAGGTGTAGATGGACGGTTGAAGGGTAGTTCTACCAGCGTTTCAAACGCTTTGACTTCGGTGTCGCATTTTTAACCATTTCCCTGTACGAGTAGGATAACCGAGTTATTTTCTAGGAGTCCAGGCATTCTTCAAAATAACCGAAAATGGTTATCCTACTCGTACAGGGAAATGGTTAAAAATGCGACACCGAAGTCAAAGCGGTTGAAACGCTGGTAGAACTACCCCGAAGAACTTAAAATTATACACTTTTGAGCTCTTCGACTGTCCACCTACTTTTATTGCGACTGTACTAATAGTGTATCCAGCTAGTGGCGGTGGTTGTAGTTGTGCTGCCAATAAGTGAAATAAAATTAAAGAGGTAGGTATTCCTGCAGAGTACTTTGGCTGGATGATGCTGAATAACCAATATAAAAAAAGAAGTCGCTCGCTGTGTCTGTGTAGGTATGTAGGTTTGCGTTTGTCTCGAAAAGTATATGATGACTTTTGATACTGTTTGGAACTTAAACCATTTTTTAAAAAGCAGACTTACGAGTCAACTCCTCCAGCGGCAAAGTAGATGACGCTAAAGATGACGTAGACGAAGGCAAACTGAAGCGGCTGGTAGATGTGCAGCAGGCGCGAGGGCTGCGACGCGCTCGCCAGCAGCCCCAGCATAACCAGCGAGTTCAGCCCGTGCACCGCGACGTCCAGAGCGGGGTTCAGTTCCTCTTGCACACCCGCTGGAAAACGACTTTTTTGTCATGGAGAAGGAAAATGAACATACCACGTGATGGACAGTGCGAAGGTGGGAAGAGTGAGGCCCAAATATTTTAGACTAAAGCAGTTACCTTTCGTCCGGTTTTTTTTCAGAAATTGCTTGGATGTCCGGGAGCACTTATAAAGCGGCAATTACACTGAGTCGTTCACCTAATACGGTCACCTAAATCGTTTCAAACTACTTCCAACGAATGTCGCACACTAGTCTGTCCGCCTACTGCGGTCACAAAATTAGGCGATGAAGCTGTCGCGCCTGTTGTTCGCCAAATGCGGCCGACTACCGTGTTCTTTACGACTCAGTGTAATTGCCGCTTGGCGTCCATAATTTTAAAAATAGATAAAACTTAAAAGATAAAAAAATATTAAGTAAGGTTTTAAAGGTAATTTTCAATAGATGTCTGTGTGAAATTTGAATAGGATTTACTCTGAAATTTTAATTTTTCTTCTGGGTACCCTAGACCATGGCTCCCAGAACGACATACCAACCAATTAAGTCAGTGAGCCTTAGTAAGCCACCTCTACCTACTCGAACGAAAATGTAATGAAGCTTCATTATATTTATAAACAAATGATATTTGCATGTTCCTATTGTTAGCCTAGAAACCATGTATTGTGTGAGATGAATAAAGATGTTAATCTATTTACAAGATTACCTACTATTCTCCCGGTGTGTTAGAATACAATCCTTGAAACTGGCTGTCTCTACGTTACATCGCACATTGAGAGGGAGGCGCAAATTAACCGTCACTTGTACCTATTTGGCACAGTGTCGACTGTTTCAGTAAATCAGCAAAACTCAGGTAATTAAATATCCTTGATGAGGATAGGCATACTAAGGCTTATTGTATTAGAAACGTCAAACAGAATTGAATCATACTTTTATAAATAGAAACTAAACAATCGCCTTATCAAGGCATTTTAGAAATAAGGCCATGCAGGCACTCCACATATTATCTATTACGAGTACCATGTAAATAAATACTTAGTGCAATAAGCAAAATATTGTGTTAACATTCCAATTTAACGCTTAATAATGCGCTATTCTGCTGTAATACCAATGAAGGTGGCTAGCTGCATAGTAATAAATAGTATAAGCATTTTAAGTTTAATATTGTTACTAATAGAGTATAGAGTTCTCTGACTAAATACATTGTGGCTAGATAGCCGCCTTCGTTGGTATTATGGCAGTATTCCGCATGGCCGCTGATTTCCTAGCTCAACTTAACTTGTAATGTGTCGATATACTTAAATGGGATACTTTTATGGCAGCTATAAAGATAAAGATTTGTTGTAAGGTAAATGTAGAGATTCATTGTGAAAAGCATTAGACCGCGAAATGGCCTATGTAGAACTCGTTTATCGTTATCCCTTTAGGTTATGTCAATGTACACGGACAAAGAGTTGTTGATATTTCTGTAGCTCTGCCTACTCCACTCTGGGATTGAAGGCGTGATGTTATGTATGTTTGTAAAAAGTTTCTTATCCAGGACATGGGCTCTCTGTGAGCCAAAGTTAATCCTTATCCCTTCAGCTGTTTATGCATGACAGAAAGGCAAACATCCTTAAAAACTTTCAAAGTTAGGTATAATTAAATAATTTAAAATAATTTCCGTTTGCCCGCATATAACTTTATTTGAACTGTACCTTACCATAAAATTGTCCTTTATAAATAGTATTCTAAATTTTGATTCCGGACTCAACTACATACTTATGTACTTGTGTGACTAATTTTATTCAAACTCCTTCAGCCATTTCATCAAACCTTGAAATATCCTTAAACTTTGACATTTATAATACTGGGTAGTAGGATAAGTAGGATCATCATCCATTCAGCCGAGGAACATCCATCGCTGGGCATGCAACTGCCCCAAGGACCGTCCTGCACCGCTTGCATCCATCGGTTTCCCGCCACCTTAGCCACGTCGTCGCTCGTCTTGGTGGAGGTTAGGGGTTCCGGTACGCGAATACCACTGGAGATTTTTGCAACAGGTAGGGATTCGTGAAGAAATTAGTAGAATAAGATATTATAATACATACCTTCATAGAGGATCGTCCAATAAAAGATCGTGATGAGGAAGGCGACGGGAATAGCCGAGTTGTATAGCACCCAGTAGAGCTTCACGTACCACGGCAGCATAAAGTCGCCGCCTGCCGAAAAACATCCGCAACGGTTGACAATTCGCACAAGAGCATTGTTATTACTGATCGACAGGAACTTTTAGTATTGTCCGCTGGACTGACGGATCCACGTTTATATTCGTACTTTAGTTATGTCATTCTTTTTCTTACCATTTTTTACATTGTTTATTTTATGTTGGCAAGTGTTTGATGCATGCCGTAGATTAATTTGTATAATTACTGGCGTAAGCTGTGATTTCCCATAGTTGGGTAAGCATTGATCTAGATGCTAAAATAGATAATAAGCATAAGTCAGTTGTATTATCTGTTGGAAATCCTCAATAAATAAATTTATAAATATTCACTTATCAAATCCTTGTAATAATATGTCACACTACATTCCTAGTAAATGTAAGAAACTGATTGAATCTTGAAAACGCCTTTGTACTAAAGTATATTATATCAACAGACTCATACATAAACATTTCATTCATTAACCCCAGTACGAACTATAAAGTTATTTTATAAACAGTTAATATTTAAACTGTAACATTGAAATAATAATGTATCAGTGACAGCTTTAACTGTTCTAACATGGTCACGTATTCATGTAGGTACTTACTTATGGGTCCATAAATGTAACAGCGAAGTGATACAGCGACTGCGAATCCAGTAGCAAAGGCGTTGATGGTGATACCCCAATGCGTGAGGTAGATGAACCAGAAGCCCACACTAGTCGAGCTCAATATGTACAAGATCAGCGACGCGAGCAAGATTCCGAGTGACGCTAGAAAGAGCAACGACCGAAAGATCAAAAGTGGCACTGCGCTCCGCGTCGTCTGCCAAACGCTGAGGTAGAAGTCTGACGGCTTAGGGTGTGCTAGCACTAGCATTTGCATCTTGGCCTCCTCACGAAAATATGTCTTTATTGCACTCATCGTCACAAACTTTGAGGTTACGCCAACTTATATTTGGTGTCGAATTCGGCACTCCCAAGCGATGTTATCTCTTACTACGAATCGATATGATACCGCGATTAGCGGCGTGTTATCGGTTGACTCAACTCCAACAATCAGTGCCAAATAAAACGACTGACGTATCTCGGTTAACAAACCGGGTAGTTGCCGATTTCGTTTATTTATTATTTAATGCACACACATAATGATTATAAAATTCAAGTACAAAAGAAGAACTTAATGGCGAAAGGTATTCTTGTTTCTACAACATTTTACGTACAGTTAGGCGCTGTAGGAAAAGGATTTAGGAGCAAATGAATCTTTAGGGGTGTAAAATAATATTTTTTTGCTGAAAAAATACATACATAAAATATTAATAGAAATAGCCATTTTATAGGTCAGTCAAACTGAAGTAGGCTTTTGGAGAAAAAAATGTAAGCGCCGACTTCAGTTTGACTGACCTATGAGTCATGGTTTCTGAAGGGGATTTATTCTTTTTTTAAACATTTAATTTAACTTAATACTTTTTAGTGATCATAATCCAACTGAACTCCCACTTCTCAATGATCCACGGGATATTTCTCGTTCGCCGCAAGCAACGCCGCGGGAAAGTCACAGTACATAATTATATTTAAACAATTCAAATGAGCTTAGTCATAGTCGCCTAACTATCTAAATCGAGGTATCTTATCGCCACTTTTGAAATAGGTATCATTGAGGAGTTCCGGCGGTCATCAGTAGTCTTCATCATCAGTTTCACTTAACTAAACGATACTTTCTGCACGCAAATGATAGACTTGTTACTGACAGTACCAAAATCGCTATATATATGCCGATAATATTTAAGGACTTCTCTCCGTTCCTTACGGATCCCCTCATCAGATACCAACTTGGTGGAAATGGGACCACCTCGAGAAACCTATCATCCAAAAATTTTTTTTACGATCGATTTACAATTGTTGGAGGAGCGTAATAAACACAAAAAAACATACAGTCGAATTGATAACCTCCTCCTTTTTGAAGTCGGTTAAAAACACTGTATTCGGAGTTCCTCAGGACCTGATCTTGTTTTTTCCCCATCCTCTTTTTCATCAACAATATTCAATCTGTTATAAATAACTATAGTAACGCTACAATCTATGAGCCAAATTAATTATGATAACCCAGGGCTGAAATTCAACAAGGTAATAACGATATCGTTTTTGACCTGGGCTGGGATTCTACACGGTAATAACGATATCGTATTTGACGTGTTTCCGTATTGTCAACGTTTTGATAGCTCTTATGTCATTTACAAAAATGGCGACTGTGACATAAACGATTCTAAAACATGTCAAATGCAATATCGTTATAACGCTGTAGAATAGCTGTTTCCGTATTGTCAACGTTTTGATAACTCTTATGTCATTTACAATAATGGCGACTGTGACATAAACGATTCTTAAACGTGTCAAACACGATATCGTTTTAACGCACGAATAGAGGCCCTGATAACTTACAGAGAACCTTTATGACTAATTTGAGCCTCATGCTTGTTTATGGTACTTACAAATATAAATAGTATAAATTAACTTTGATGCATATATTCAAGGGATCCTAATTCACTCACTTGATGGTGGTAAACATTATTAATAATGTTAACAACAAACAAGCGAGCTCATGTGAGCTCTTAAGAGCTAGGTATTTAGTCATTAATTTATTGCTACAGAATAAACAATACTATACAAAGCCCTTGTAAAATAGCATCCATTCATGATTACAAATTACTATATGTTAAAATCATTCATCCAGAAACCGAGAACGATCTGTCATCCTTCAGGAATCGCCTGCTAAGGTAGTCCCTGCCGAGAGTGAGCAGAACGACGAAACCGTGAAGCATCACAAGCCCCAGGGCCACCAACACTACCACCACCAAGGTGGGTCCGGGGTTCGACCAGTTCAACATCGGATACACCCACACGTTGCCAGTTCTGTATATAACATAGAAAATAATAATCATCATATCACTCGAAAAATCGAGAGTCGTCAACTTCTGGACTCCTTGGTCAATTATCTACAGCGTGATGATGACACTTTTTTAATAAAAACAGTATAATCGGTCTTTGATACTGATTTCAATGGGTCCATAATTATAATTAATAATGTTTTAAAGTATATAAAATCGGACTGGCGACTATTCTACACCCTTATAACTATAACGCTTTCAGCGCCTACTTGGCTTTCATTAATCATGTAATTAATCAATAGAAATGGAATCAAAAGTTCACGATCTAAAGTATCCATATCATGCTTATACATAAAAATAGGTACGAGTATACAGGGTATCTCATTTGAATCGGTCAGTATGGGAAATTCTGAAACTATAAGACATACGAAGATCTGTTCTTAGGAACCATGTCATCGGTTTTAATAAGAAGAAAAACTGTATTCATACATTTAAAAAAACCTGTACTCAGCTCGGGAATAGAACCCGGTTGTTTTGAAAAAAATAATCTTTCACTATTTCTATTTACATATCGATTTTGTAGGTCTTAAGCAGTGGCTCTATGAAACATGATGTCTAAAATGAATAAAATGCATTGCACATAATTTAATTTATTTTAGTAGGTGTTGCAAATTCGAGTTAAAATTAGTAAGTAAGTAAGTAAGTAAGTGTCGGACTTACGGATCAGTGCCCCCAGCGAAGTAATAAATCAAGCTGAAGGCTAAGTACAGTAGCCCGAAGCTGACGCATTGGAGACAGTGCAGCAGCCGCGGAGGGTGGCGGTGCGTCGCCAGCAGCAGGAAAATCACCACCGAGTTGATGCCGTGCAGGAACACGTCTAGCGTCGGGTCCAGATCCTCGATGAATTCTGGCGCGAGATTAAGAGATATAAGGTCAAAATAGCAAGCGTCTCCACGACCGTTGGTTCATCCATTGGTTTTATTGTGTGATTATATTAGAAAGAAAGAAAGTAAAAGAAAAATACTGAACACAACAATACACATGAAGAAATAAAAAGAGTAAATTAAAAAGAAAAACAAAAGTGGTGGGTATGTCTTCGTGGCAGTGAACCGGACACTGGCTCAGCATAATGCTGAGGTGCATATTGTTAATTTTGTTAATTTTTTTACCTGTTCCATGAACAAAACTCCAGTAAAATATTGTTATCAAGAAGGCAAGGGGCACTGAGGCGTTGTACAGGAACCAGTAGACTTTCACGTACCAGGGAAGGCCAAAGGTCGCGTCTGAAAAAGAGAGCACACGCACCGTATTAAACTAGCTTTCGCTTGCAACTGCCTTCCTGCTGCACGTCTTTATTGCTGTTGTATCGGAAACTGTTATATTTCCGGGATAAAAATTACCTTATTTCTGTCTTTGAGCTATAAACTATCTTTTTACCAAACATATCAACCTACTGGGGCGTTGAATCATACCGACCGAGCGAACATAGGAACACAGTTTCGCATTCATAATATTACTCAGAATAATTCTGAATATGTCCCTCTTCTTGTGCGATGATTTATGACAAAATAAATAGATATAATAGTGTAGGTACGAATAAAAATAAAAAGTACATATTATGTATAAATAAATAAATTGTTGTTTGTATAAATGTCTCCTCTATCCTCTCAAACCTCTTCTTCTTCTTGGTCGTTTTCAAATGTCTGAGGGTCGTGAGGATACGTGGCTCTCTTAGATAGAGCACTCCAACTAACTATTATACACCTTCGGTAGGACATGGGCACCATTTCCCCTTTAGGAACTTGTACATTGTGCCTTTGTTCTACCAGACAAGAGCAGAATTTCCCCTTTAGTCACATTGTACATTGTGCCCTTGTTCTACCGAAAGAGCGATATGTTAAGCCTAATGAAGTGCTGACTGGGTGTTGCAGGTAAGGTCTTCCAATAAGGGATCAATCCAGCGGGTTGGTGCCCTCCTTGTGTTTCTTGTTCTCTCTATGCGGCTAACCAGTATAAGTTTCTTCAGGTTGTCGGGCTCCCGACGCGCCACGTGGCCGAAGAACGAAAGAGCTCTACGAAGGCATATTACGAAGAAGCGGGTCCGAATAGATTGGCTTTAGGATGGACTCAATTTTGCAACGTTCAATTTAGGAGATCCCTAGCATTTTGTACCTACACCACATTTTGAATGCGTCAATCCTCGCACAAAGCCTTGACTTCAGCGCATCCAGGTTTCAGAGGCAAATAGAAAAATGGAGAAAATAAGCGTTCGCATTAGTTTTTTCTTTGTACTGCGATAGATGAAAAAAAATAAGAATAAATTCAAGAGACTATTAAAAAAGCATTACCTAGATCTACTTACATAATATCATGTATGTTTAGTATTACTGATTTTATGGACAGTATAGTACCTACTGTTATTTAATGTTAATGTATGCCTTACCTATATACTGCCGTTCCCACAGTCAAACTGTTACTCCAGTTTTGTGGGGCAATGTTTAATTTTTATTTTTAATAATTTTAGTTATTAAATAAATAAATAATAATAGATATTCCAGTATCGCCATATCCTCTCCAAACGCTTCACCACCACTTTCGCGATCTAAGTGCTTCGTACCACCACTTTCTCACATTCACGTATTAAAGACTCCAAATACATTACATACATATACATACGTACATACATAACGTCACGCCTTTATTCCCAGAGTGGGGTAGGCAGAGCTACAGAAATACCAACAACTCTAAAAAGACTTGTGGATAATTCTGAAACCACATTTTGCACAATCAGGCCAAGAAGTTTACTAGTTATTATTAAGTTTACATATATAATATGAATTATACACTTAAGTACTGCCTTAGTATTATTGTGCCTTGCTTTATCTATGGTATGGTTCTGCCCATAAATGCGTTGTTATAGGTATAAAAACCGGGCTTAAGGGCTGGAGTAGCAACAATTGGCACACATTACTAGTCATCACAAAAACTTTGCTACGATAGAATAAAACCCGCGCCCGACACGACCTTCGATCGATGCAGTACGTAGAGAGCACTTCTACTCTACTCGTACACTCATAGATAACTAAATTTGGCATTGTTAGTCGATTAGTAGCAGGGACCTAAGAGTCCGGTGTAGTTGTCCGTAACAGCAATGTAAATTATTGCGTACGAGTTATATTCCTCGGTAGAAACAATCCAAACCAAAAGAGAATAACTGTCTATAAAGGATGATAGGGTATTTTGTAGGAGTTAATAGTAGAGCCTATAGCGGAAAAAAATCATATGGTCAATATTGCCTATTTGATTTAAATAGTGTCTCAGATACATTAGTTTTTTTTAAACTGTGTATTTTATAATTTAGGTTACGGTGACTTGATGTTTTTGAAATAAATGTGTGACACGTAGAGTGTATATTTATTAAAGAAAAAAAAAATAGAAAAAAATAAAGCGCTGTAATTAAAATAATTTCGATGAGCTGCAAAATATTTTCTGGCAAGTTTTATTTTGGTTATCATAAAAGATATTAAAAAATATTAATAATAATAATAATAGTGTCGTGTACCTACACGACATTAAAATCAGCATTGGATGTAGGCACCTACATAAAATTAC
Source organism: Acleris holmiana (assembly GCA_949316455.1). Taxonomy (NCBI): domain Eukaryota; kingdom Metazoa; phylum Arthropoda; class Insecta; order Lepidoptera; family Tortricidae; genus Acleris; species Acleris holmiana. The sequence continues at coordinate 7,335,929 of OX438764.1, forward strand.
AACCAACATGAAATAACAAAGTATTATATAAAACACATACTTACCGAAAGGACCACTCAAAAACACTCGAAGCGAAATTCCAAAGGCGAATGCCGTCGTGAGGGCGTTAGCTAAGACTCCCCAATGCGTGAGGTAGATCCACCAGAAGCCGAATCCGGTTAGGAAACCTGCTAGTAACACCATGGAAGCCACCACGGTGGCCACGGCTCCGGCACAGAGAACACCCCGTAAACACAGCAAGGGCACACACGACCGGTTCAACTGCCAGCACGACAAATAGAAATCCGCAGCAACATCATGTTCTAAACTAAACATTGACCAATGAAACTCCCTTTTGAAATACTTTTTTACGCCCATTTTGTACGTAAACTGTTATTTTATGAGTAATATTGGTATCACAAGCGGCGCGGACTCGCTCACGCACGGGTAAGCAGTTATTGGCGTTATCTCTGATTCGTCGCGTGCGTCTGCGATCGCGTCGCCACACAAGCCTTTGTCGCAGGGTGCGTGGAAGCAGACTACACAGGCCAAGTACCCGCCTTAATTAGATAGGGATGTATGTAAACATATATTCTTAGATACTAAGATAAGGTTTGATTGAACTGATTTATTCTGGGAACATACCCACTTTAGGTACACGTTTGGAAAATGCACTTAACTGCTTTCAAGATTATCCTAGGCACGACTATCGTATAATGTTAATTGCCTGCGAACACAAGTCGGTTAAACTTATAGGAGGTAAATAACCTAAAGAAAACAAGACGGACAAATTTCAGTGACTTTATAGTAACGTATTTTCGATCTAGGAAATGATTAGTCATTTTAAAATATAGCTGTAATCAGCTATGTTCTAATGAACATTATCAGAACTAATACCACCGCAAACCTATTTAAATTCTTAATGCTTACTTGAAATACTCTACAAAGTCAAGGTTAACATTATAATTTTATCGTCATCAATGTCACCATCATCATTATGTCGTCCAAGTCGTGTCCGGCGACGGCGACGGTGTCTTGACGACACGTTGGTATAGTTGGGAGTGAATCTGCCTCTGAAGCCTGCGGTCCTGGGTTCAAATCCCGGTAAGGGCAGATATTTGTGTGATGAGCGCGAATATTTGTTCCTGAGTCTTGGATGTTTTCTATGTATATAAGTATGCATTTGTCTATATAAGTATGTTTATCGTTGTCTAGTACTATGACAAGCCTAGAGCTTAGTTTGGGACTAGGTCAATTTGTGTGAGATTGTCTCCTAATATTTATTTATTTACTCTATTCTCTTTCCTTAGAACTTATTCAACTTCCGATTTTCAACCCCCGACAAAAAGGGGGTAGTTAAATTTCAATTTAAATTTCATAATAATCGGTTGGGCTTTTGAAGATGTACCGGCTCTGCACGGGGAGCACATGATAGCGGCGCGCGAGGTATGTCGCCTGCGAGATAGACTACCTGTCTTTTTCTGACCGTTCTAATTAGACAATGACGGGTCATGGGCTAGACGTGCTGAAAGATGTTGTCGCTCCAGTATAAACCGGGGGTTTGATATATTTAATCGTTAATTCTCATTATAGTTCAGTACGGCTCCCTCAAATTAAAACATACAAATGCATTATTTTAGTATAAATTGAAATTCAAAATCCGCAACTACTTTTGCCGATTGTATTGTGCGTTTGTTTCACAATTAAACTAATAGGTATGTTTCCATGAGAGGAAATTTCAATTTTATAAACAAAACAACGAGTCTTATTATGAGTTAATAAGTAAGATCTACGTAATATAATTATTCTTTACGCACACTTGCATGTTAATGCTCTCTTACACGGGCAATTGTTTCACCTATGATAGCCTGTCATTAATAGGGAATTGGTTTGTTACTATTGTATTAAACAACATTAGAGTAAGACAGCTATTTGTTGCCGGCTATAATATTATTGTTGTTAATAGTTTCCCGTAAGTAGTAAGTATAAAAAAAGTCGGTACTCACAATACAAATTATATTTCAGGAAGTAAAAAACAGAAATCAAACCAAAGATAATTTTATATAATAATACCATAACTAGGTTCAACCTAAATAATTTACAATATTTTTACATGTTGATATATTAGATACGTACGCCCATCTCAAACTGACAAAAGCTTTCTTCGTATTTTTATGAAACACGATTCCTGACAAAATATACACTCTTAAGGGAGCGAGTAGGTAGCTAAAGACAACTAGGGCGGTTATCAAAAAAAGTGTACATCGTTAAGGACAAACATTAAGAACCTTTAACTTTTCCATTTCGTCACGAAAATGAATGTACGACTAATTTTCGTGACGAAATAGAAAAGTTAAAGTTATTTTTTATACGAATGTACATTTTTTTTAAAACTGCACGCTAACTAAATTGTCATATTTATGTACTTCTTTATAATTAGCGTAAGGTTACTAATCAGTAATCACTAATATTAGTTAATCGTCTTTTAATTAGTTTTATTTTATAACTGACCACTCTTATTGTCGGTAAAATGGGCACCGTAACTATAACTAAAAAGAAGAACTAAACAGTTTATTAATCTTATTCACTAAAATCAACCTGTTTTCATTTATTAAAATTTTAAATTAACTGCAAGCACATTAAAAAATAATAAATATCTAAATTACTGTGCTGTGCGTCGGTTTAAGTGATGTAATGAACTAATGACCTACCTATTACCAAATGACTAAAATCACAGGGGCATTCTTAATCTATCACAGTCTTCAGTACCTATGGTTAAAACTTAATCTTATGTTGACGATCCAATTACCACGTATTTTCACCAAAAGCCAGTACACAGCTAAGGACGGAACTTACAATTGTTTTTATTTAATCCACCTTTTTATATTAAGCTTCAGGGGGTTTATTGTAACCTAGCTATGCAGTTAATTTTACGGTGAGCGTAAAGGATAGAGCTATGACAGTTCTATAGCTCTGTCCTTATCTCTGAGCGTAAGCAGAACTGCATTGTTATGTCATGATAATCCCCCAGTAGCCAGATAATAAAGGTTTTTAATGATAAGTGTTTGAGGCAAACACAGCCGGGCCTATATTCTTCTCTGTAAAACCATATTACTTTTGAGTTTGACACGTTATCGTATTTTCAACGATACGATAGCAACACACGGATCAGGGCTGGAATTCTACACGATTATAACGATATCGTATTTGACGTGTTTCCGTATTGTCAACGTTTTCGTAACTCTTATGTCATTTACAATAACGGCGACTGTGACATAAACGATTCTAAAACATGTCAAACACGATATCGTTATAACGCAGTTGAATAGAGGCCCAGGATGCCTGATGACAATAACATTTCAAAGGCAATATGGTTTTGCCCAAGTAGAATAGAGGCCCAGGTGGCGTGGGCAGTTAAGGGGTAACTGGCTTCGACGCCTGCGAAGTTTTATGGTGGTGATGTTAAGCTGAGCGTTAAGTCGAATTGGCTTGCAGGCGTCGTCACTTGCTGGCATACGACTTGCCCAACAAGTTTACGGAAAATGGCTAACAGATCAAAAAAGTCGTATATCTCAATAACGTGTGGTGTGTCTATCATTTAATCGAAACACCTTTCATTAAATGTATCATTTCATCGAATTTCACTTCATCGAACGGTATTTTCTGTTGAAATCATAATGTTATCAGGGTGTCTTAAAAATCTAACCTAACCTAACCTACGTAATAAATGTTTAAGATACCCAGAACACATTACGGTTTCAGCAGAAAATATTTTTGGCGAAATAAAATTCGATGAAGTGAAATTCGATAAAATGATGAGTTACCCTAAATAACACAAGAAAAACAGATCCTTGGCATATTAGCGGCGTGCAGGTTCCCTAACATTAACGATTAAATATTGTACTAAGTCTAATGTAAAGCACATATTAGCACGACAAGCTCTTGGGCGATATTTGGTCTTGCTTATTTGATTTGCGAATGAACACAAATGGTAAGCATGGTCGCGAACACACATCTGTTTTAAGCCTTGAATCCGTCATTGTAGATGCCGGTGGGATCCCTGGAGTATTTCCGAGCGATGACGTCGCGAAGGGCGGCGACACCCACGGTGAATATGTGCATCAGCGCGAGGAACAGCGCTGTGAGCGTCACCACCACCATCGTCTGCTGCGGCTTCGACCAGTCGATCACCGGGTAGATGAACGGGTTGCCCCACCTGAGTAAGATTAGAGTCCGTGAGTGAAATTACTAAATCGTGTCGAGGGTGACCCTCCTGCTGTAACCAGCTATTAGTATAATAGTACCACGGTATTGACCACAAATTATGCCTTCGCCACTATTCAGCTCTAAAGGCATTCTCATTGTCATTTATTATTATGTTTAAAATCGCAACAACTCACGTTTGTGGTTAATTGCCAAAACAGTATTGTGTTGATACTTAATGCTTTAAAGATTACCGTGTATTTTGTCGTTGAAGGTGGTGAGTATTTCTTAACACTATTTATGCAGAGCTGCATTCTGAGGTATTGTTACGAATTTTACATGTAACAAGAAAATATCGGTTCTATTGATGTAGGTGCGCCGGTGAACGTTTAGTTTACTCGTTCGTTCACATTCGCATTCATTAATAAGCATTAATACCTACTTTATGCAAAATATGAATTATGAACCTCGACTAGGCCCTCACAGCTGTTGCGAAAGAATATTCGTTAACGTTGGTGACACCTTAATGCGAAGGTATATCTACATGATTTGTGCGAGAGCAAACACCGCCAAGGTTTATTTTGCTAGTAAACGATTCAATTGATTTATTTTGTCCTCTATTTATTTCGTAAGAGGTCATTAATTGACTACACTCCGTATAGTCCGTTACTTGAATAGTTTTACAAGGTCCACTATTAAAGTGGACGGAACGGTGTTTCCGGATAATAGTACTATTTCACATTGAACGGATGTTTCACGGTGACTCAATATATAAGTAGTTACCTACGAGTTGGTATGTAACCGTAAGCAACACTTCATTATAATATATTCAGCTTCGGCGTACTGTCAGGGAAGTCAGATTCTACGCGTTCGTAAACCCTACGGTGATGTTGGTGCGTGGAGGAGCTGGACCATATACATAATGTAATGAACGGCAGATGTTCCGTTCAGGTTGCTACTAATGCCTTCAATGCAGGTGCACATGGGAAGAGACTAGATGAACCTCAAATGACTTTTTATTGTATTATGTTAAATCTGAGTATTACTATTAGTATAACACACGTAAATAATTATTTATTATTATGGAGTTAAGAGTATCTAGGAGTTCCTAGTAAAAGCCTATATTATTATGTTAGCGTTTCACTGTGGATAAAGCATCCGTCACTTTCTGACAGGAACATCAACTAAGTGTCAGATTATCCACATTTACTCGCTGCAATCGTTACAGTTATAGTTTTCTTGTAAATACCCGGCTTTACCGACGACAAGGATCATATCAGCTCTACGTGCCCCACTACAAAGCAGAGGTGCTCGTGGAGTACGTACAAGTTAAGATAATGATTATAATGAGGGCTGAGCGGCTGCAGTGGAGATTTGCCACAGAATTACAAGTCGTTTGTAGTGAGGGCACGGACTCAAGATCTGTTGGCCTTCTTAATGGATGAATTCTGCTCATCGTTTTAGCGCCGTCTAGCTTAAATTGCGCCTCTCTTACATCGTTAACTCGTCCAGTTATTAAATAAAATATATTATTATTTATGACAGTCCACGCGCGACTAGTTCCAACAGCATCACCCCTAACTATGGATCTAGACCACCAACGGCGTAGTAGCCAACGGAGATCAGCAGGTAGGAGAGCACGAAATAGAGTGGCTGCATCACGTGCATCAGGCGCGAGGGGTGCGCGCGGAGAGTAGCAGTTCCAACCGCGTCACCATCGCCAGTTAGCTTCCTTACGGATTTAGGCCACCGATGGCGTAGTAGCTGACGGAGAACAGCAGGTAGCCCAGCGCGAAGTAGAGCGGCTGCATCACGTGCATCAGGCGCGAGGGGTACGCGAAGAGCAGCAGTTCCAACCGCGTCAACATCGCCACTGAGTTAGTTTGCTTACGGATCTAGGCCACCGATGGCGTAGTAGCTGACGGAGAACAGCAGGAACGCCAGCGCGAAGTAGAGCGGCTGCATCACGTGCATCAGACGCGAGGGGTACGCGAAGAGCAGCAGTTCCAACCGCATCATCATCGCCACTGAGTTAGGTTGCTTACGGATCTAGGCCACCAACGGCGTAGTAGCCGACGGAGAACAGCAGGTAGGCCAGCGCGAAGTAGAGCGGCTGCATCACGTGCATCAGGCGCGAGGGGTGCGCGGAGAGCAGCAGCTCCAGCAGCATCGCCGCCGAGTTGCCGCCGTGAACCATCACGTCCAGCACGGGGTTGGGCGCGTAGTTCACCATGCGCGTCGTGGCTGCAAAGATACAGGGCTGTTCTTATAGTGGTACTTCACAGTATTATCTGAATATTGGTCTTATCACACAAATCATCGCACATGAAAAAGATACAACGAAAATATTTGACAAATATAACAGCGAAGTCAAATCGGCTTGGTGGCAACCAAGCTACTATTGAAACAAGTATATTGACACATGAGTTGCACACGAGGGTCCGCCGCACTACTTAATTTTTGATACATTGACGGAATCGTTTAACGCAAATTTGACTGGCAGGGCGGGCTGTCTTTTATTAAAAACACTTTTTTGTCGCTTGTCGGTCAGTATGCCTCTTTCGTTATAAACTAGGTAGAGAGGATTACGGTTACGGAGCGACAAGCGGCAAGTTGTGCTAGACGCTCTGGCATTTCTCAACAGTCGGGCTAGCAAGACGGTTTCTTCATCTCGGGCTCTGTTCTAATTTATTTTAGTCCATCTAGCTACCATATCGAAATCACATTGTTAACGTTGTAGTAGCTCTTACAGTGTACGTTAATAAGAGCCCATAACGACAGCAATGTGGTTATAACATAGAAGCAAGATTACAATGTCTTCAAAACCACTTGCAGCTAAACTGAATTACGAGTACTTATTTAAAAAACAAAATATATTATAGTTGTTGCCCTTGACTCCGTCCGCGTACACATTGTTTATCACTGTTCCCTTGGTAACTGTCCAATTTTTCAGGATACAGAGTATTCTATATCCTTCCCAGGACCTCAGTTGTCTCCATACCAAATTTCATCAAAATTGCTTCATTGGTTTAGCCGTGAAAGTGTAACAAACAGACAGATGACAAACAGAGTAACTTTCACATTTATAATATTAGTAATGTCAAAAATTCATACTCACTTGCATAGGTACCTAGATACGCGCAAAAAAAAACAACCTTCCTTGGTACTCGGGTAAAAACCGCTCTAGGTAAGATTTAATTCGATAAAACGATAACGTATTAATTATGAATTTATATAAACTATGAAACGCTCGTCAACGTTTTAAGATTAGCTTTATGTTACTTTTATTCTCTTCATCATCGTGATTCAGCGTGTCTCCTGTTTGTTAATACGAGTGTAATTTCACAGATAAATGCAGTATTCGTTGCATGACTGTCAATCATCATCAAAACTCGAACCAGCAGAAGTATGATCACAGTATGAAGGCGGTGCTAAACTGATTAGCAAGTTTAAACCGACTCCGCCGAGATACAAATATAGGAAATAATTATACCATCATCGCTATGATTAGATAAGTTAATAAAAAGTTACAAAGCCTTGGGCATTAGCAGGAATGTTTGCAAAGTATACTTAGTAACAGCTTTAGACTTATAAAAAACTTTGTTATTTTTCAGATCTCCAACCTTTGGACCTTGAATATCCAAAAAAGAGGCTCTAATTATTGTGATTATTGAATTGGTAATGATACTTACATGTCTTTAATACGCCCCAGTAAAAGACAGTGATGAGGAAGGCGACCGGGACGGTTATGTTATACAGCACCCAGTAGGTCTTCACATACCACGGCAACCCAAAAGTTGCATCTGAAATGATGTTATTTAATCTTTATTACCCTATTAAATACTCATAAAGAAAATGAATGTATAGTCGATCAAGGAAGTCCGTTACCGCTTTTGGGCCTTAACGTCATATGAATAGAGTCGAAAATGGTAAAGGAGTTTCTTGATGGACGATACATACCTACCTATGTAATGTATGTAGATCTAAATTCGTTGTTATGAATTTATATAAAGAAGTAGTTCTATAAAAAAACAACCATTATGAACAAATTACCGCCTGTCATTATGCTTAAGGGCACACGCATGCGAACGTTAGCAGTCATCAAATTATCACGTCACTGTTTCAAAACGACTTCAAATCTAGCGCACGTCACGGTTACAATCGCCGCAGTTGAGGCTGTCACAACCGTGACATTCGAGACGAAGGCACAAAGGTCTCTGTGTCAGATAGATTAATCATGTGAGGCAGGGAAGCCTCTGCGGGCTCATGGAGCGCTCGCGCCAACTGGCACAAGGCTGAGATACCGCGGGACGTGCTCCTGCGACGCGCCTCGCTCCTCACATCATTTATGTTATGGCTGTCAGTAAACAATGAAACAACCGCAGATCTATATCTAGTAAAATCTTTATGGTGTTTGCATTTTTTTTTGCGAATTACACAAAACATTTCGTCACATAAAACTGTGAAATTATGACTCGTCGTTTGAATACGAAACACCAAACCCACTGGCAGTCAATATCAACGACTATCTACTTGTAAGTAATTAATCAAACATGATTCAAGATCATGGTCGGATATTATAGATTAAGCTAAATTAGTCATGAGTGTGCGGAAGGAAAACGGCATACCAATATGTTTGTTAAAGTAAACGTTCGTCGAAACGGCGACCGAGAAACCCATGGTAAGGACGATCAGCAGGAAACTCCAGTGTGTTAAATATAAGAACCAAAACCCGAAATGAATGTTCAATGCCACGGGCATCAAGAGCACAGCGGCGGCTAATACGCTCAAGGAATAGAGGAAGAGGAAGCATCGGAGACAGAGGAGCGGCAGCACCGACCGGCTGCTCTGCCAGCAGCTCACGTAGAAGTCCGACGGCGAAGTGTGCTCCAAACCGAACATTCGCCAATGACATTGACTGCCACAACATTTCGAACCCGACATGGTTTGTTTATCTCTTGTCTCTACGCACACAATTCCAAGTCACGATCTAGTTTATCATTATCACTTAATTAGCTTAGGCCATTATCTGTATAGTTTCGCGATGGCTTACGATAATAGTGTAGTAATCTAGTAGGTACTTTAGTATTCTAAATAAAGTCTGTTTCGCCTATCGAGACACATGACTGATTGCCATTGCCATCAGAGTCGCACTGAAGAGACTAACTGAGGTCAGTGAAGCGTGACCAACTTAGGCCCTCGACATTGTTGAACCAATTTCTTGATCGCAAGGTCTTGCGACACTTCATTTGGACGCTACTCAGCAATAGTGCTTAACTGCTAGTTTTGTTCAGTAGACTATGACACTACGAACTAAATATAAGAAAAAATAAAGGTAGTTCCTGCTTAATTTAATTTTACGAAACAAGATAGCTACAGTAATAAAAAACTGGTCAAGTGCGTGTCGGAAGAACGGTTATTATTGTAAATTTTTGGCTAGTTTTTTTGTTTTATAAAAACATTGTTTTGAAATGTGCAGATTTAGCCCTTTCATATGATACCTCGAGGATCCCTTTGTCACCTATAAACTTATTGCGTTGAATTTTGAAAGTCAGAAATTGATTTCCATATTATTTATGGTCATAATTATCTATAGTCATATTTTTTTTAAAGCATAACGCTTGATATTCTAACGTTAATTATACATAATGTTAAACATTATATTATTCTAAAGTTATAAATTTGATATCTAAAACTTTTAAAGGCATGTTGATAAGATAATTATTCCGAAATATTTTAGGGTATATATTCTTAAGTCATAATTGTTTTATTTATATCATTGAATTACCTTAAGTTCCAGTGAAGTGAACGAGCGTAGCGACCGAACAAGAAGTCTGGTCAATGCAACAATGCAAAACCGACTCTGTCAGGTTAGGTTTAGAAGACTAAGGTGGGAGCAGCGTAGCCTAGTGAAGCTCCCGCACATATTTATGAGTTTCGACAAATATGACTCGCTTAAATCGGAACTGCAAATTATAATTTTATATATTGTTTACTTTCATCATTATGACTAACAATAATTATTTATGGCGAAAACCTTTATGGACTTTAGAAAACCGAACTCTAATTTTATGACGGACAATATAGACCACATTCGTTGACCCGGGCGACGTTGGAACAGGCCGCAGTCAGTGGGCGATTTAAAAAAATATGTCTGCGGCTAAATTCGAAATTCTGTATAAGTAATTTAAAAAAAAAATAGAAATTTTCCAAACGTACGTTATTAACTTAGGTTTTTACGTGGTTAGGTCGGTTTACGTGGTTTATTTATGAAAACACATGTTGTAATACCAAAATAAAAAAGTTAGGCTTATTCTTTTTCATATTACTTAATTGCTAAATGTGAGAACCTGTAATTGGCTACGTTTTGCTAATCAAGTTTCTAATTTCCTTTGTAAAGCTGTCGATTTTCCATGGATTAATATATAAATAAAACAATAATAACAAAATTCACAATAATAAAGAAACATCTCAGCCTACCGTGCAAAATGTGGTTACAGAATTATAAACATATCTTTTTAGAGTTGTTGGTGTTTCTGTAGCTCTGCCTACCCCACTTTGGGAATGAAGGTGTAATGTTATGTATGTATGTAGGTATAAAGAAAAAACTAAACTACCTATTTATAAAACAAACCGTATTATAATACGAAGAAAACTAGGCTACTTAAATAATAAAAGCCTTTAGTCCACCTGCGGGTCCCTATGGCCTATGACACTGGCTGCATTACCTTTTTTTTAGTATTTGAACGACGACGCCCAACCTTAGCAAAAAGTACACTTTTACAACTATGAATTGTTGATAGTTAAAACTTATAAGTTGATAGCTTCTATCTTTTTAGAGAAAAACTGCGTGACAAACTGAAAGACAAACAAACACCGAAGTCACCATAAGGGTTCTTTTTTACCATTTTGGTACGGAACCCTAAAACGTCAATAATGTGACATGCTGGTGCTATGGTGGGAAAAACCCAATACGATCTGAGAATTATAAACTCGAAAATGATGTCATCCATCATCATACATCGCTTTTATTTACAAGCTTCTGCCCGCAACTTCGTTCGCATACATTTCGATTTTCGTTATTCCATCAGGAAATTTTGAATTTTTGGTAAGAGAAGTAGCCTATGCGTTAATCCAGGGTAAAAACCGTTGCAGCGTCAAAGAGTGAACAAACTAACACATCTACACACACACACACACACACACACAAACAAACACACACTCTCACACACACACAAACAATCACATTGATAATATAAAGTATCCCTTACTTGCAGGTAAGAATGTAGACTTATTTATTATTATCCGTAATTAAAGGGCTGTATCAAAAACTTGGTCGATTAAAATACTGGTTGGCATTCGCTCTTATCCAAGTTGAATTTACCCGAGCAATTCTTCTATTTAGCGAAAAACTGGTCCTAAGTAGGTAGTAACATGGCGGCCGTGTGCTTATTTGAAGACCCTTTGCCATTTGCTGTTATTTTATAACCCGTAACTTTATTTGAAAAAGCTAAATCTGCCACGAGAACTTGACATTGAATTAATAAGTGTATTTGTTTAACTATAACGTATTGCATCAGGTCATGTTGTTATCACCAAACATTGGTAATGTTCTCTTTGGCGAGGTCGAAACCCCAAGTATATTACCTTCAATTAGGTACGTTACGTTCCGGAGGTATTATAGGAAGAGCGTTATACCTAAAAAGAGGTTCCCGCCACTGTTACATACAAGTATTTAAGTATGTTATTTTATTAAATATCAATTTTGTATTTATTTATTTAATGAATTTATTTAGTGTAGTGCCGATAATACGTTAGATAACTGCAGTAAAAAAAGGAATTTTACTTATAGCCATTATGTCTAGCAGCTAGCATTTCAGTAACTAGAATTCAATCTAAATGCTCTATCATCTATCTCTCAACAACATTCACTCGAAGTCGAGAACCGTTGAGACGGGCAGAGCGCCGCAGCAAGATCGAGCGCATCTATTTGTGTGTGCGAGTGCAAGAATGCGCCGCCGCCAAGTGAGTGCCGCGTGGTGCCGCCGACACGTGAGCACTCGTCATGTACGAGTGTCGATAAAACACACAACATCATTCGCCGAGAAAACGTTGAAAGTTTGACGTCGATCAGAACTAATTAACATAAATAATATGCATGCTTGCGTGCGACGGAAAAAGTTAACGACAGTAAACTACTTGATTTACGTCATTTACAAATTAGTAAAATATTTTTGAAACCTTACCGGGTTGTGCTCCGTTGTGATAGCGGATGGTGACAATGACGCCTAGCAGCGACTCTAGCACAATCAACAACAGGCCCCAGTGGGTCATGTAGAGGAAGAACATCTCGGGCGGGCCCCAGAAGCCGGCGCCCGACCAGCCCACGACGAGCAGCGCCCACAGCAGGATGGGCACCCTCCAGTACAGGGCCGAGCCGCGCCCCCGCCAGGACTTCACGAACTGCTCTGGAGTCTCATCGCCTTTTCGAAGCACTCCCATGCAGCACGCCGCATTGTGACTCCAAGTCCATCGAGTCATTTTATTATCTTTGATAATGACTTATTATGATTGATTAAGGTTATTAAAGATAATAAAAGAACCTCGGCCGGTCTGCGAATGAATGAAACAACTCTTTAGAAGGTTAAAGCAAATAACTTAACTATAAAACAGTGTACGAATAGCCAGTAACTAAATTAGCGAGTTCATATTTGACCCTCGAATGCGCTGTTCAAATAAACTCAAATAGCTTAACGTACGAGTATGTCCTATTTTTGCCGCAGCAAAGACTTCGGCGATGAAACTTGAACAAAATGTTATTTTATTATGGTGTAAACTTGTCAGGTAAAGCCGTAACAATGTAGCCTACATTGTTACGGCTTACCTTACCGATGTCGTTTTCAATATTATGCTGGCAGGCCATTTGCATAATTTTAAAGAGTCAGTAAAATTTGATGGTTATATCAGCTTGTACGCACGGCAAGGTCAAGGTTTGATGACGCGCCAGCTTGTGGGTAGTCAAATATTTGCTGCTCACGTGTTGGTCAAATAGAGTGGCCCTGCGTGTGGAGTGATAAGTGAGAAAGATACACACCGAGCAAGTTCTGATATGTGAATCTTTCGGTATTAGAAATTGAACAGAGAGATGGCAAAATTACGAATGTACCTAGCAATATTATTTTGACATACCCTGTAGAAATATTTGCATTTAATACATTGGTGCTATTTAAGTAACAGTCACACAAAAAAGTACCTGCATTAGCTTTAGTGTCCGTCTGTTGTCGTCTAAAATAAATATTTTACTTAAAAACAACTTTACGTTGTACTTCTATAACAGAAGACAGGAGATGACAGAAGTTTGAAATAGGTAGTTGTATACTGTAATTCTATGGAACTTGCTAACTATGTAAACAAACAATATATTGAAATTGACATCTAATGTCAATTTTAGTATGGCGGCTTGTTTACATAGTTAGCAAGTTCCATAGAATGACACTGTAGTATTTAGTAATCCGTAAAAATACAATAATATCTTTCAATTTTAAAACTTAATGCACTTATCCTTTTGACCGACTTTACAAAAAGGAGAACGTTCTTAATTCGTCAGGTTTTTTTTTAATTTGTGTTCCCCGATTACTTAAAGACCGATTTTAAATATTTTTTGTTTGAGTTTGTATTTTTTCTAGTTGGTCCGATTTTCAGCACGTCAAGATCTGATGACGACGGGATCGATCGTAGAGAAATCGAGGGTATTGGAATACATATAGTGATTATAGCATTTTCAGTGACAAGTCTAGCATTTGTATTCAATAAGTATCTTTCAGTTAAGTGAAACAGATGATGAAGACCACTGATGGCCACCGGAATTCCTCAACGTTACGAGTACCTGTTTGAAGGGTACATAGTGTTTTATGAACCTCGATTTTGTTGCATGTCTTTTTTATTGTAATACATAAAATAACTGTTTTAAAAAAAAACATAAAACCGTCATCAAAAAGCAAGAAGCAACTTTTTTTTTAATGGTAGATAATGATCAGTCTAACTGAATTCGGCTTTTAATTAATACTGTGGGACGCCGACTTCAGTTGGACTGACCTACCATTTTAAAAGAAGTTATTTCTTGCTTTTGAACACCGTTTTTTGTTTTTTAAACATTTTATTTTTAACACATGATTTGGGATTCCCAGAATGGGTTAGGCAGAGCTACAGAATTACCAACAACTCTAAAAAAAATCTTGATAATTCTGTAACCACATTTTGCACATCAGGCTAAGATGTTTACCAGTGTATTAGTGACAGGTTGCAAGCCGAAACAGTTGACAGTTGAAACTAAATACATTATGCTCGACTGTACTAGACTCGTGACTGAAATACTCGTATCACGCTGCATCTCAGGAACCACTAAAGAAAACAAACTCAACAAATTTAATAAAAGACAAGCTTTAAAAACCCGTCAGTTATTTGATATTGTCTTCTATACATTACGTAAAAAATAAACTTTACCTCTCATATTACTTTGATTAAAATAAATTAAATGTTTAAAAAAACAAAAACCGCCTTCAAAAATGCAATGCAGTTCGACCAAAATAATCTTATTTCTTGCATTTTTGAAGGCGTTTTTTTATTTTATAAACATTTATTTTATTTTTATGAAACTTTAAGTTTCAAGCGCGCCGCAAGCAATGCCGCCGGAAAGTCATGGTCATATTTCAACAAGACAAGTAAAAATTCTTCGTTGTAGTCGCTCAACTATCTTAATCGAGATATGTTAACGCCACCCTTGAAATACACCTTTAATCTTAGGCAACACTTGGACCGTATTAATAAACTGATCTTAACTGTAATGCTCGTCTCAAGATGCGTCAAAAATGACACTGTTTTATGATTTGACGTAACTTGTGACTGGCGTTTCAGCCAATATGAGTTTATTATATTACGGCACTCAAACCCCCGTATTATGGTTGTCTTAAGAGCGATTATAAACGAGCGAGCTTAAATAGCGTAGCTGTCAAAATGGATCTATACGAACTAACACCGGAAAAGCTTCCGGTAAGCTTCGGGGAGGGAAGAAGGTCGATTGAAAGATTTCCGGCTTTCGCTTTTGATTTATTCTGTTTACTGTTTTACTCTACTCACTTGACATTGGCGAAATCAGTGCGGAATGTCGCGGTGGACCGCCATTGATAAAAAAAGAAGAAGAAATAGAACTAACACCGGGCGATGTTTCTCACTCCTAAATCACTAGTTCAGAATCAGAATCAGAATCAGAATAATCTTTATTCAAGTAGGTTTACAAATAATAAACTCTTTTGAAACGTCATAGTAGCGACTTAGCCTAAATTGACTGCAGGTTCAAATCGCGACCGATCAGAGAAGAACCTGTAAGAAACTCTGTCGGATGTCTTTTTTTTTTTTCGACGTTCGCAACCTTTTGTCGTAAGGACTAAACATTTTATTACAAGCAATTCAGTCCCAAGCAGTGTTATCATTAATATAGTCTTTAATACTATAATATGCTTTAGAAATTAGTTTACGCTTAACGTAACTCTTAAATTTATTTACTGATAGTTCAGTAACATTACTTGGGAGCTTATTATAGAACCTAATACAATTACCCATAAAAGAGTTTTTTATTTTATGGAGCCGCGTGAAGGGCACTGCGAGCTTATATTTATTTCTGGTATTAACATTATGTATGTCACAGTTCTTTCTAAATTTAGCGATGTTTTATGAACATACATAATGTTTTCATAAATGTATTGACTGTGCATGGTCAATATGTTAATTTCTTTAAACTTATCTCTAAGCGAGTCTCTCTGGCCCATCTTGTAGACAGCACGAATAGCCCTCTTCTGCAGAACAAAGATGCTATTTACATCAGCAGCACTACCCCACAGTAAAATACCATATGACATAATACTATGGAAGTAACTAAAATAAACTAATCGAGCGGTATCTAAGTCTATTAATTGCCGAATCTTATTAACTGCAAAAACTGCAGAACTGAGTCTACCCGCCAATCCAGCAAGATGAGGACCCCATTGGAGCTTGGAGTCTAACGTTATACCAAGAAACACTGTATCATTAACTAGGTCTAGTTTGTCATTTTGAATAGTTACAGTAGTTTGACTATTTTTCACATTAGTAGTCATGAACTTTATACATTTCGTCTTTTTCTCATTCAGTAATAAATTATTAACACTAAACCAATCGACTACTTTTGATATAGCATTGTTTACATCGACATTAAACTGCTGTTGTCGTTTAATTTTGAACACAAGTGACGTATCATCAGCAAACAATACTATATCATGGTTATCCTTTATAAGGTAAGGTAAGTCATTTATGTAGATGAGGAATAAAAATGGACCCAATATTGAGCCCTGTGGTACGCCCATTGAGACCAATGACCCAGGTGATCGTACTCCATTCACGTCTACCCTTTGTATTCTCCCGTATAAGTACGTTTTTATTAAGTTTAGCGCAGTACCTCTAACTCCATAGTGGTGTAGTTTCCTGATCAATGTGTCATGGTTAACGCAATCGAAGGCCTTGGACAAATCACAAAAAATACCTAAAGCATCCTGTGACCCTTCCCAGGCATTAAAAATGTTTTTAATCAACTCAACACCAGCTTCGGTTGTCGAGCGACCCCGAGTAAAACCAAAGTAGTTTCGTACGTTTCCGTTTTTGTTTTTGTAATTCGTTTTATTAAAGATTTTTTTTTGAAAAAATGACGTAGGTACATACCTAGTTTTACATAATATCTACAATATGTATAAAAAAATTGGACTTGGTAAGGGTTAGTTTTGACACGTTACCGCTTTTTGTATGGAAATTTTCAGCTTCACAATCCTTTTAATCGCGTTGTTTAAAATAAGGATAAACCATCCGTCACTCTCGCACTTACATACTGGTTAGACAGTGACAAATATTTTATCCAAGCGTGGGTCTATATCAATGAACACGATCAAAATGAGCCAAGGCGTAATTATTTAAAATCGTTGTTGAGTATTTTGCACCTTGACGTCGCAAATATGTCGTAACTCGTAAAAGAGCTACCTCAGGAAAACAGCTGACAAAGATTGAAGATAACCGAATGTTATTCAGAAAACGTGACAACCGAGGACATTCCAATGGTTATTAAATACCGGAGCCTTTCGTCATGCCTATTCATTGCTCTTTAGTTTTTGATTTCCCACGTGTTTCAATGTTGTGATTTCCGACGCTTGGCCGCGAACAATAAATGTTACACAAATTGCGCACGATCATTAATTAAGCCTAATAAAGGGCCGATGTTTCACACATATTTCGATTTTCATTGTTTTTAGGGTTCCGTACGTAAGCGGGGCGAAGTGGACCCTGTCACTAAGCCTCCTCTGTCCCTCTGTCTGTCTTTCAGCCAGCGGACCTTATCTCATGAACCGTAATAGACTGTTTAATTTTACAAAGTGTGTATTTCTATTTCCGTGTAACAACAAACAATAATTTAAAAAAGAGATTAAAAATTGTGAAGTGATTTTAGTTAATAAAACGAATTCTAAAATTAGCATTACAAATGATTAAAAAAAAACAATAAACGGATTCAGTTACAATTGAACTACTGCTGACATTAAATAATTGAAACATCGACCACTTTTGTATGTGTGCAAGCGCTTTAACACAATTAATTAGTTGACGTTTTTCCAAGTGACAGCACAGAATAAGTAATAGTACAAGTACAGAAGCGACACTCCGTGACAGCAAACATGCGAATTTAAACCTAAACAGAACGCGTTAACGATAATAAAACAAGTGCACGGCCGGAAGTGACCTTGGTTACATTTCTGCGATCGATAGTGGGGGCGCCCCTAACGAGGCAAAATGCAGCTTAAATCTGCGCCGCGAGAGTATGTATTATTTCGCCCGCCATGAGCTTTACTGACTCCGCTCACTCCGCAGGGCTGGCAGTTACTTGTTCTAATTAATACGTTAATACTTATTCCGTGGCAGTTGTAAGAAAACAAATTGCATTAAACTTATTATTAATTGTAGTTTTCTTATGTAGTTTTAGTTTTATTCATCCCTAACTGTGCTAATACTGTTCCATTTGGTACACAAACAGGACTATTTTCTTTGTACCTATCTTTTATATTTGTATTTGTTTGTGCAACTGTTAGTGTGTCTAATTGAATAAATAAATGAAATAAATAAATCTAGTTTGTAACTAGAGACGCACTAAGCGAGACAAGCGAGATAATACAACTTGTGCTACCCGTACTGGAATAGGTAGGTTAATGATAGTCTAGGAGCTGACGTACGTTTTCGATAAACAATCATTTATTTTAAGGACTTTGAAGTAGTTGTATTACTAAATATTTGTTGTTAACATACTAGCATAGCATAGCTTCGATATAGACCTTAAAACATTTTGTTTATCTATAACAAGATGAAATAGGTATATAGAATACAGATAGATAAGAAAGGGGATAGCACAAAAATCGCAAAATACCTGCATGCTTAGTATGGTGGCGTTTATTGCAAGACAAAATATGGATTAAGCTTCCGTCACTCTCGTACTTATACACGTGTCAAAAAGTGAAGGATGTTTTATCTACATGTTGTCACGCGACAAACGCAGCCATATTAGGCCCCCTGTATTGTGTTGATGCACCACAGATGTTAACATTACATCGTTAGTACATGAAAAAACGTTAAAAAAAAGTCGGATTGGTGAAATTTTAAAAAAACATTTAATATATTTTTGATTTAAAAACAATAATTATTAATATCTTATAACAATATTTATGTTTCATCAATAACATTTAATCAACATTTGCAACCCGCGATGGAAAGCCTATTAGTCTTATTGCCTGTTTCACAATCGACAAGTAAAGCATAATGTGAGACATAAATTTACTCTTTCTTACACTTAAAAATATACAAGGAGAGAGCCAATTTTTAATGGCAGATAAATTTGTCCTTGCAATACTTAAAAATAAAATTTACATTATAATTATTTGTAACTGTGACTGATTGATTACAATTACAAATGTTTAATTTTTACATATTTTTTAACTCCTTTTTCATATATTTGATATTTATTATTTATTTATTTATAGTTAAGTAAAAGGTAAAATAAAAATTACAGTTTTTTAACAAAAGTTAATTACAATTTTATTTTTTTTCAAAATAGTCACAAAGCGGACCTTATTAATTTTTTCTTATATATTATATAGGTAAATCCTTACTAGGGTCATGTTTTAGCGAAAATATCCATCTAAATATTGTTATAATAATTACAAGTCTTAAACAAAAAATAAACCCGACTTCAATTTCCGTCAACCTCGGGAGTAGGTATACCCTAACAGGGCTAACAAATCAAAAAAATGTTCAAAATCAGAAACTAAAAGAAAAGAAAGAAAGAAAGACAAACCTAATTAAAACGTTAGTACTTATATATCAAATTAAAAACTAATCTTACATCAGGCTCTTGGACTATGCAACTCGTATAACACGACAAAATTATAAACTCGAGCACTATTATTACCTATTCCGTTACTCAAGTAAGAAGGTAGGTAACCAGTATATGCTGACCTTGCTTTAGTAGGTAGTCACTATTACTGGGAGATCTACTTACGCGGAACGCTCTTTAAGTAAGGTACCTAGGTAATAGATTTTTGATGCGAATAAGTCGAAAACTGCGAAACTGAGGTAGGTAGTTAATAAAATAAATAATATTATTCCGCTCTTTTTGTGTCGAGGATTCAAAACTGTAATCATTGTGTCAGTAATTAAGTACAGCTACTCGTAACTACCTACGTCGATCGAAGTTATAATTTATAAAATAATATTAATAATAATCTTACCTTTCGATATCTTTTGGCAGTGTAAATAATGATAGATCGCTATTCCTGTCATTATTTAAGCACCCGTATGCTCTACAGTACCTTTTGGCTTTTCGAGGAGCCCTAGGTACATTTATTTAAACAAAAACTCGAATTATTTTCGCAGCGGCGTACGGGCGGCGCGCTTCAAGACGAGCGCTCGCGTGACACTCAACTGATTAGCCTTGTGTAAAAGGCCGCACATTGAGTAGGCAATAGCGCGGAGTGTCACCGGCCTGGTGACAGTAAGCTTGATCAACAGACTCCTCAATTATTCGAGCAATCTCATTTCCGTTTCAACCCTTGAAGCCAGTGACTAATTTCGCTCACCATCCACCATCCACAAACATGTCAGGTACACATTGGTGGGATATGTATAACAAACGCGTTAAATATTGTACGGTGGCACGGAACCCTTCGTGCGGGAGTCCGATTCGCACTAAGCCGGTTTTTTATGTTGGTGAGCAAATAAAGACATCATAATTGTGATATGTTTCTCCTTAATACTAAAATACGTTTAATTGACATTGTTATATAATTATGTCATTTAAACATATTAGGTATATTTTGCGATGAGTTCAGTTAAGTATTTATTTCGGGTGACCCTTATGTGGCATAATATTAATTGTTCGAAATATACTTCAGATAACCACAAACACTTATAGACGAATCTTATCTATACTTCTATACTAATATTATGAATGTGAAAGTAACTCCGTCTGTCTGTTTGTTACGGGTAAACCGCTGAATCAATTTAGATAAAATTTTATTATGGAGATACTTTGAGTCCCAGGGAAGGACACAGGGTAATTTTTATCCCGAAAAATTAGCGGTTGTTGAGGAAACACCAATTAACAATTCTGCGCGGACGGCGTCGCGGGAAACAGCTAGTTTTTACATAAAGATAGATTTGGCATAACTATACATTTTGCAGCATATTATTCAGTAGAAGATTACTTTTACCCACTTTCGTTTGAAATAGTTTTATGTACGAGTATCACACCCATCCTACACCATATTTCTATTATGACATAATGTTTTTTTTGCTCGCATAGTATAAGAATTGGTTAGATCAGGTTAGAGCTGCGACTTGAAAAGAAACAACTGTGGCATAAAAATAGGTTAGGTTAGGTTAGAATTGCAACCGCAACACAAAACCATTATTTCAGTGCGTTGGATGTTTGCTGGTTTTTGTTCAGTAATTTATATTCTCTATACTAACACGGTGGACTGGACGAGGTCCGTTTCTGAAAATATCTATCTATCTATCTTCTTGGAGAAAAACAACGATAACGTTGTCTAGTAAGTACCCATAGCACTAGCCTTAGCTCTTTACTAAATTTAGTTTTAAATTATATAACGTTTGTCTGAGTTTGACATTGTATTCATTTTAGTAAAAACGAGTAATGTTTGGGGCATGCTTCCGGTACAATGTATCAGAAAATTGGTAAAAAAACTTTGTTAATTCTGCAGCGGCGCCTCCTGCGGCATTTGGAGCTCTATTCTAATCGGTAAAATCATTTTGATTTTGGCACGTTATTCTATTATCAACGTTGGCCCTCATTTACTTGACACTCTTAACAGTAATGGCGGCCGAGTGAAACGATACAATAACCTGTCAAAAGCAATATGGTTTTAGCAGAGCCTCTGAGGGCAGTCATGTGGAAAATATTGCAAAACCGTTAACTAACGTACTGTTTAAGTATCTTATCTTAAGAATAAGGTTCATAAATTTCAAGGTTGACGTAGAAAACGAGGAAAACGCGCTCTATTTTAATTAAGGTCGGCGAGGATGTGCGGGGAGCGTTTCACATCCGCGCCCAGTTCAGGGCCCTGTTAAATAACACTACTCAACGTAACGTAATCCGCACTCTGTAATAGTTAGGGTTAGAATTTCGGTAGACTACCGTAGTTCTAGAATCTATGGAGTCGCTATTTCCTAATTATTATAAACATACCACCCTTGATTTTGACCTTTAGTTTAGAACCCGTGATAAAAAAGGAATTCAATATTTGGTATCGTGTTAATTTTGACGTAAAATATTCAAATTGGACGGACGGACGAATAGCAGTCAGTATGGGTTCCGTTTTGCCCTTTGGCGACGGTATCTTAAAACGGTGTAAATTTTAATACAATTGAGGTAAGTTGTCATGTGTTCATTTGTTCTCAATAAAATTTCAACATTTTGGAGGTATAAAAAAAAAACGTTTGGTAAGTCGTTGCTTGCGCTACATATCAGAAATTGCAAGCGTTCATGAAAGAGTGATATCTTATCTTAAGACATGCAACCGCAGTATTGTGGATTTTCAAACTACAATATTAAGATACCAATACGCAGTACTCGTAAGAAGTATTGAGGAACGTGTTTGCCTACAGAAGGAATGGGCACAAATCAATTCAGATTAATAATTGACGCATGTATTTATGAGGTCTGCAGGGTCTTGTAATTGACTGTGAGGCAATTACAACACCACGAGTGTATCAGTCTGTTTCAGTCTATTGTCTCACCGACTAATGCCTACTCCGACCTTTAGTTAACTTAACTTGAGTTTTTGTACTAGTTGTAGTCATCTTAAAAACAATAGCAGTCTAATATCTTTTCTGCTGAAACCATAATGTTTTCATCTTAAACATTAATTACGTAGATTTGGTTAATTTAGATGTTTATGATATCCTGGAAACATTATGGTTTCAGCAGAAAATAACGTTCAAATATTAAGACAACATTGTAACCCACACTTACAGCGAATAAATAATTCATTCATTCATTCATTCATTCGATGAAATGATACATTCGAAAAAAGGCATTTCGATGAAATCATAGGTATGTACCCCCAAAAATATGTATGAATATGCTAACACTCTCTCTAGCAATCTCCTGTGAATTAAGTCGTGTGGAAACTTTGCATGTTTGCAGCTGGTTTTACTTTACAAAAGCTTAGGAATGGAGAAATCTAAAAAAAATACGAAATCGATTTATTAGGGAGAGACGACAACAACTACGCCGCGTGCTTGTTGACCCCAATGTTAGAGCTATACAGTTAATATCATTAAAGTTGCCTTTAATTAATATGGAAGAAGCGAAAGATCAGGTCGGGATCGTAGCAGGTGGAAAGATGTGGTCTCTGCCTACCTCTCTGGGAAACAGGCGTGATTTGATGTATAGGTATGTATATTGCCTTTAAATCTGTCAGCCCCGGTGGTCGGTCTCAGACAATTCTGACGTACCTACTCATGCACAATTAGCCATGTTGTTCTGTCTGTTTCCAAAAAACTATCAGTCATAAAGCTGGTATTTAAAAAAAAAAGTGTACAAAGACCATTGCCATTTGTAATTGTTTTAGTGAAATAAAGATTAAATAAATAAAGACCATATTTTAATTAGAAATTGAGAACTGTTATGGAAATATTAAGTCCAAAATGATAGAACGACATGTTTATAAATGTGTAAATGTGTGTTCATGATAATAAAATTGAAATAAAAACCATTACCACTAAGTAAGTACCCTTTATCGGTTCTAATATTCCTTTTACATCCGTCTAAAATGACATGACTGAAAATTATCTAAGAATGCACTAAATTATGTATAGTATAATATAGATTAATTAATGGTTATAGTGTATAGAAATAGTTTTATGTGTATGTAATATGCTTTTCCACATTATCTTGTATTATTCATTATAAAACTCGCTGTAGTATTGTTTGACAAAGCTAAAGTCTTAATTTTTTTTTTTAGTTTTTTTCATTATAACTAAACAATGGGATAGAAAACTTAATGTATTACATTTCCCTGCAAAACTGTTTTAACAGTTTGTCTGCAGGTGCGAGTCTCTATAAATAATATCTATCTATCACAATATTTAATTACGTATTTAAATATATTGGGTGTTATATGTAATTGCATAGAGTACGCACATAGAGCGTCGTGCTAAAACACTTGAAGTGCTTTAATAATTAAACATGTAACTCCTAACAAAGGGTTTCTTTAAATCTAGTCTGATACAAAGGAAGTGCGTCAGCTAACTGTGGGCCGTGTGTAAAAAACCAGTACTTAGGTTATGTAAACAATCATTTTATCCTCACTTACCTTTGTCTTTCAAGTAGTGAGAAAAATTATATCATTTACCTACGAGTATGTCGATACCTAGGTACTTGGTACTTATAGCAGTTTATTTCCATTGATCGCCGACGCCAACTTTCCGGCAGGCATTATTTTCGTCTATGAATAAATCACAGCTGCTCTAATTAAAGTGTAGTATAGGTCACGAAATACTTTCCTTTGTTTTCAAGTAATAGTGTAACTAATTAGGTTTTATTTAATTTTATGTAGGTACCAAATCACTTTAAGCAGCGTTCTTATAATTTGTAAGCGCTTTTAATTATTAAATACATTTTCATAGCTTAACCAATTAGTGAAATTATAATACAACATGCTATTATCTAAATAAAAAAAATAAAAAATGAGAACTTAATCGAATATTAAATTAAAACAACAACAAAATCGCGTATTATGTACCTATTCACTATCAACTGTACCTTATATTCCACACAAATCACAGTTGTTATTCGACGCACTTAACTGTCACCTTTACGCGATCATTATTGTTGTGGTGCGGTGATGCGCGCCACACGTGCGCGTCTGCGCGGTGACTGAGCGGGATGCTGCGCGCGCGCACCTCAAGGCGATACCGATACCGTAAGGCGCCTTCACGCACTGACTATGCTTACGATACTGTTTTTGCGTAAAAATCAAATGCATAACCGCTAAACTCATTAGTTCATTACTGTTGCCCAGTTGAAGGTAATCATTGTGAAGTAGGTTAGTAGTCATAATTGAGATAATCTTGGAGTTTAGTTTCGCCGACGGGTTTAGCTTAGGTTAGGGCGGGGGTGCCGATCAGCCCACGGTGCTCCCGCTACCAGCCCCTTGGAGGTTAACACCGGAGAGGTTTTAGACGGTATGCTTCCACCTCAGCTCTCACAGGAGACTGAGGTGGTCGAGAGTCCGTCATACCCCCCCCCATTTGGCTGCCCCTGGCCGGGGGGGACGATGCGTAATGACATTTCCTCTCCGTTAAAAAAAAAAAAAAAAAAAAAAAAAAAGGGGGGGGTGCCGCATGTTGCGCAACACAAAAAAACTTAACACTACGGGTATTTATTGGTACTCCACGCTTTGGGCTCTATAACGTAGAGTATACAGTCGGATACATTTACATATTTACAGATTATATTACAAGAATTATTCACTTAAATACAAACATTTAAAGGTTTTTTTTACACCTTAAAACTAAAACAGTCAGTTCAAATTGACAGTAAGCATTCTAAATGCTTTGCATTTCTATGCTGCTATGCTCATGCTATTTGCAGCAGTTTTTTAGTCAGAAATTCATCAGCTTGTTTAGGGGGGGGACACTTGAGTCTAACAACAATTAGCGCTTTAAAGCTTAATATTTCATAAACGGATTACTTAATCGAATAACTGTTTTCACAAACCCAACCTATCCAACGATACCCCACACTATAGGGTAGACAAGAAAAAAAATGCATCCCCACTTTACGTGTAGGGGAGTTACCATAAAATTTTATTGTACCACTTTGTTAACGTAACTAATATGCATATTCATGCAAAACTGCAGCTTTGCGCTAGGCTGCGGACGGACGGACGGACGGACGGACGGACATGGCGAAACTAATAAGGGTTCCTAGGTTGACTACGGGACCCTATAAATAAGTCCATGAATATCACACACGAGGAGAAATGTTCGGTAAAAGAGTATTTATTTTCCCTTGTGGACTAAACAGAAGCACATGGGTTAGGTCCTACCCTATTTTTTATAGGAAGTTATGCCTTGCTGGAAATTACATGATATGGCTGTCACTGATCCAACTAATCATATATTATTGGAATCACTTTATTTACAATTGTGTCTTTAAATCTCCAATCAGTTCAAAACGATAATTGCGACGAGCAGCTAGAGCAAGTGGCCACTCTGCGGGGTTTCCTTCTGTATCCCTTCAATACAAGAATTACCATTTTCATTTGCTCATGTTTATTCATAAGTACGAGTAAGTATGAATTCTTTAGCAGAAAATACCAAAAGAGCAACCGCGTCAGTATTTACCTACGCTTCTTCGTAAATAACAGACACTTTGAATTTATAACGCGGAAGTCTTGTACACAGATCAGAAATGACCAGGAATAAAAAATATCCTTACATTATTTTGATATTGTACGAGTATGATGTATCGCTACCACCATCTTATCCATTAACCACCCGCCAAGCAACAGTGTTCGCATTGTTGTGTTCCGGTGTGGGGATAAGACAACCGGTGAAATTACTAGCATAGAGGTATTCCATCTTAGTCCTCAGGGTTGGCAACGCATTTGAGGTCTTGGGATTATAGTCTTGAGAATTCAAATGTCTATGGGTCTCAGATTCCACTTACCATCAGGTGGCCTGATTGCTCGTGCGCCTTCTCCTTAACATAAAAAAAAAAGTATTTGTACTCGATTACTGAAGGTGAAGGTTTTTAACCTGTATGTATGGTTCTTTGTTCCCTCGTATACGCTACTCGTATGGGTGACCCAATTCTGACAAACGAGTTATCATTAGATACGTCATAACGGCGATAGTCCTGGGTACTTGAAAAAAAAATGCAGTGGGGTTTTCGAAGCTTTCTTTTTGTAAGACTTATTTAATGGTGTGGTAGTAATGGTAGAACCATTTTAAATGAAATCGATCTTAAGATGCACTTAAATATTGCATATTATAAACTGGTTTCGCAGTGGTGCGTGCCGAGGAGCGAGGAGGCCTCTGTCACTACATCCTGCTTAGTGTGAACATCGTCGAGGAAAACGGTCTTAATTATTCTCGAGCCCAAGTGTCAAGGGTAATATGTAAATTATAATATAACTAGTTTTATTATAGCCGGTACTATTCAGAATAGACAAATAATATACTATTAAGTAATATTTCTTAAGGCGCGTTTAAAATGAAATTAAAACCACAGTAACATCATTTATGTGTATAGGTCTTAAATTCCACAAGGTTTAAGAAGTAAATTATTATAATTAGGTATTCAATAAATCTCTTTTAAACTAAAATTTAGTAGATAGGTATTTAGTTTAAAAAGTAGGTAAGGTTTTTAAAAGTATATTAAATTTGGTAGAATAATAAACGACTCCCAATCAATAGGCGCATTATTTAGAATCTGTTATTATTATTACAGCGGATTTCCTAAAAAATAAGTTGAAACGTTAAACTTATTTGAATTTTTGTTGTATCATCAAAACTGTAAAACACACGCGTCAAATTTGGTATGATTAATGATTAATCTCGTATACTGTAATTCTATGGAACTTGCTAATTATGTAAACAAACAATATATTGAAATTGACATCTAATGTCAATTTTAGTATGGCGGCTTGTTTACATTGTTAGCAAGTTCCATAGAATGACACTTTAGTACACACTTATTCACTTTCAACCACCGGTCGTTCAAGCACTTTTTGAACGCTAAAATAGGGCTCGATAAAATTTCCATTTTAAGGGCCGCCACTGCTTTTATCCTTGATATTGAGGAACATGAAAAAGTCACGGGGGCTTGAGGCTGTAAGATCCATACAGTTTGGAGGACGGTCCAATAGTTCGACTTTTTCACCGTCTAGATGCTCAGTTGTTTTCCGAGCGGTGCGAGGGCAGGCATCGTAGCGGTGAAGGATGATGCGACGACAAGCGTTTTTTTCTGAATTCGGCAAAGATACTCGGTAAACCTATAGTTATGTACCAATCGACATTGAACGATCTTTTAAGAGGAATAGTAGCCACGTGACCCGATTTGGAGACTAAAGTAGCCACCATTTTTTTGACCGTGCTGCGTGAACGAATAACTTTGTCAGCTTGAGCTCGTCTTCGTAGACCCATACTCAAAATTGCTTTTAAGTTTCAGGCTCATATGCATACGTCGTTATCGCGGGTACAAAAACGATTTGACAGTACAAAAAGATTATGAAAACAAGCAATAACAGACGCGAAACTCATTTTGAGGAACATCTATGCCTACTGCTACGAGTTTAAAATGTATCACACATTAGGTATTTCTAATACCCAACCTCCATACTTGACTTGAGTACCAATACAACTTAAATAGATTAACTATGCAGTCGCAATGCAAACTCTTTAATAATTTTTCCTATTTGACATTGTCATTTGTTAGTAAATACATTATCAATTATCCGTACTGATAACTGTGTGTAATATATTTATTGCCGAGTGCTTTTAAAATGCCGCGAAGGAAAAAAACGTGCGAAGAATTTGTGAAGTTGTGGACAAAGGATTATCCTGAATTACAGGCTCGCGATACAAAATTATATTGCACTAAGTGCAATGTTAGTTTCCCCCAGAGCTTCTATGGAACGACATTTCAACTTGGAAAAGCATACAGCCGTCAAAAAGATTTTAGGATGGAATTGACCAAATTTATGGTAAGCTGTAATATACCATGGTCTCAGTTAGAAAATCCCATATTCAAAAATTTTATCAATACATTGTTAAAATTGTTAAAAAAAAGACGTTAAAATACAATTAAATTTACTTATTTCCTATGTATAAACTTGTTAACTAAACAGATGGAAACATATGACAACAGTTTAACCCATACCCCTTTGCGGCTGTATTTTTATTGATCTTTTCTAAAGAAAACTCTTCACATGTAAAGAGCTTCTTAGATGTTTAGTAGCTGTAGGCAGAATACGTCCGTTTCTACCAAATAAACATTCTGTTTTATCTGCTCTTTATCTGATTGGTAATTGTACCCGCGATAACGACGTATGCTCATATGCATGTATCTGATACGATGCTAAAAACTGCATGTGAGCTTCCTCCGTCGAAATTATCTATGAAAAATTTTACGGCATTAATTGACATTAGTTTTCTGTTCGTCAGGCAATTGGTAAGTGAGCAATACACCGGATAACACCTTACTCACGCCTTATTCTTTCTATAAACAATACAATACAATACAATACAAATATTCTTTATTGAACACCAAAAAAAAAAACAGAACACGGAATAGTACATTTAAACAGGGATTGTAAAACCGGTTTTATTCAATACCTGTATTTAAATTGACAAATAGTTACTGCACAAAAAATAACTATATTCGAATTAGAGGTACTATTGTCCTTCAGCTTTTGTTTTTATCGCTAAGTATACACTATTTACAGTATTAAATACCTGTATTCAATACCGCTATTCATTGCACCTGATAAGTAAGATGTCAATTAGACTGTAACTAATTGTAATTTCAGACTTTTTTGTATAACACCGAAAACATTTACAAAAACAAATAAACGATTATATTGACACTGACAGGTTTACTGGTTATGGTTTTTAGGGGTAAAGTATCAAAAAGAGGTATTGTTCTCAATTGGCTAAACCGATAATATACTTGAATACCGGTATTCATTATACCGCTAATCAGAGCTTTAGCGATATAAATAGCGAAATACAATTATAACCAGTTATACCTCATTTAAAGCCGGTAGTCAGAATACCGGTAACGATCCCTGCATTTAAATCATAGGTATACAAAAGGCGGTCTTACCGCTAAATAGCGATCACTTCCTGACAACCTTGGATAGAGAAATAACTGAGGACACAAATTCATGGCAGGCGGTGTAAACTAATTCGTTTAGAACTCAAAGTAACCAAAATTTAAAAAAAGAAACAGTTAATACACGAAACAATTAAAGTATTTCAATTTCCTTCTGTAAAATCATTTGTATCAGACTCATTCTAATACCCAAACACTCTTAAATCTCCCGATATGTCACATCTTCCTTTATCAGTTAACGCACAATATCGATGTTTTCTTGCGTAACTGCCGATGTTGGTCCAGCTTCACACACGTCGTCTGTTAGGGATTTACGAGCACGCTGAAATTCTGAATACCTACCACCTGTATATTATCGTCTTTGAATGTGTTTCATTACTAAAAGCAGCAATCATCTGGTCTCCACACTGTTTTTATGGTAATCCACTTTTAAAGTCGCAATAAAACAGCTTTTCAAATTTTACAGGAGAATTCCATTTACAGCAGCGACTCAACGAGTTTAAAAAACAACAGAAACCGAACCATTGTTTTTTTTCAATCTGGCCAGTGTGTCAAGATAATGAAACTTTAGAGACTATAAAAAGGTATACCTAATATGTGTCAAAAATAATTTCGTAACGAAAATAAAAAAAGATACCTATTTGGTAAAGACAACATACAAATTGAAATATACTCATACCTACTGTGCGGTGGTACGGAATCCTCGCTGCGCGAGTCCGACTAGCACTTAACCAGTTTTTTTACAATACATTACTTACGAATTTTTTTCGATCGATTTCTAGTTTGATTACCAAATTATTAAAATGTAGGTACATCTTACTGGGGTTAGGTATATGGATAATACTAAAAACACCAATTGAGAAAATAACATAAAGGACTGAAAAAAAAGAATGTCTTCAAGGTATCTTATTACACATATTATCTACTAGCAAAAGCGGTTTAAGCGAAATAGTGGGCTAAATTCAGGCAACAATTAAAATATACTTAGGTACTCCGCGGCCTTTGTAGGTCTTTGCGGCAAAGTTAAAATCATTTTTCAAATATTGTTAAGACATTGAAGACGAAAAACCCTTCATCGAATGTATCATTTCATCGCATTTCACGTAGGTAATTAATGTTTAACATACTATGAAAACATTATAGTTTCAGCAGAAAATAGCGTTCTATGAAATGATATATTCGATGAAGTGAAATTCGATAAAATTATGAGTTACCGTTTTTACCACATTCGTAAAACATACAACTATCTTCATAAACCGAGACATACTCATACATAATCATGATGTATCAATGCCTATACAAAAGCGCTATTTAGTAAACTTACCTGTTCCGCAACACGCTCGCTAAAGAACATATTGCAGTGAGTATATTTGTAGGCCCTCGCAGTAACTTGAGTCTTCAAGATTGGCCGGGCACTTTTATCGACTCGTTCTCCATTTACAGTATCATAACCTCACATGACTCACTGACTCGAGACGACTTGTATTTAAGTCGGTCACTATAAATCCTAAAAGCACCTTACTCAACCTGAGCACAACCTCTAACTAAACACAAGCAGTAACGAAATACACGCGTAAGTATAATAAAGATTTGGTTTTCTATGTTGTGCCGGTATCGAATGAGGTTATACTGTCAGATTGGTTGTAGAAACGTAAGTTCGTTGACCGAGCTATTCCGCTCACCCCAAAAAAAATATGTAGGTATAGTATAGTAGTGCGTGCTTGTTACCTACTCGGAGGTAGGTTTACCACTTAGCAAGATTGAATGAGTGAATTAAAGTGTGTTTATGACTGTAATTAGAATACATACATACATAGCATCACGCCTTCAATCCCACAGTGGGGTAGGCAGAGCTGCAGAAATACCAACAACTCTAAAAAGACTTGTGGATAATTTTGTAACCACATTTTGCACAATCAGGCCAAGAAGTTTACTACTGTATTAGTGTCAGGTTGCAGGCCCATCGCCTAGCAGTACTACAAGCCCTTATTTCCTTAGTCGCCTCTTACGACATCCACGAGAATACATGGAGTGCACTAATAATAATAATAATAGTAATTAGAATAGGTAGTCTAAATTAAAGTACCTAACAAATATCGAAATTTGACTAAATATAGGTATCTGGTTTTATTAATGAAAGTAGACGAAATTGACACTTAACATACCTAGGTGTCGTTCGTTTCGTTTATTTCACGAGTTAAAGTTATCACTTGCCTTTTCGTTGTCATAACTATGAAAGAAAAGGATAGAATTAAATTTTATCTGACAGACAGTGGTATAGCATAGGTAGCCGGCGACCTTTCTGTCCGAAGCAAGAGTCAAGTGTACAAGAGGTGCGAAGGGGCG
The DNA here is from genome assembly GCA_949316455.1 of Acleris holmiana. NCBI lineage: Eukaryota > Metazoa > Arthropoda > Insecta > Lepidoptera > Tortricidae > Acleris > Acleris holmiana. The sequence goes on from OX438764.1 coordinate 7,367,940, forward strand.
ACGAATGAAATTGAAATTTATCACGAGATCCCACGTGTTTTGGTTATCATTTACTTACTAATTTTGGTAGGTAGTCATTTACATTTAGGGGTTCCGCAACACTGCAGTCTGAAGTTCCCTGGTTTGAAAAACGCTGTCACCTTCGCATATTATTCTAGAATATTTTAAGTCAAATCATCAAGTTTTTTTTAAATGGCCTCAGTTTAAATATTAGAAAATGCTGGGTGGTTCCTGGCGGCAGTTATCATTATTTGTCAATATATTGAAGACGACAAAGGCGGCGATTGAAAACGCCTGAATATTAGCCTTCCCAGCCTCCCAGCCTCCCACCCTATGGTGCTTGGCTAACTTTCTATGATGGACTAATATTTTAAGACCCCAGGGCTCCCAGACATAATCTATTTCTGAAACAAAATTCCTTCAAAAAAGTTCTATCTATTTTAGTTACCTTTCTCCCCTTTGGGCCTAACACGCTGCCACGGGACAAGATTTAGACATAGGCTCGGGGTTTTTAATTCGTTTATTCCTTATTCCAACGTAAGAACAAAGAGTTAAGGTTTAAAATAAAGCGTGTTTTGTGTGGATCGAGTCCTACGAAGCAACTTCTGTCACTTTAATAGTTTCATAAGAATATTTGACACCGGTTTAGTTCCCGTGGCAGCATGTTAGGCCACTGGTACCTGTAAATCAGCCGTCAAACCAACTTAGCAAGCATACTGGCATTCAGTGTACGTACAAACACTACTCGAAACCCAACATTTTCTGTTTTAGAAAATAGCTCTGGGAGATAGTATAATAATAACAATAGAAAACTTAGAGGAAAAGACAAAAACTCATTGAATTACAGACTTTTAATACTTCATCATCAATCAACGATAACCTTACATAGTAATAGGACACAATTATTTTTATTAACCTAGCAAACAACGAGTTAGCACTGGACATTGTTATTATCAAGTGCTATTACCACACCAAAATAGTTTTGACATAGCGTCAATTTCATTTTTCAGACAAAATGAGATTCGCATAATAGTTTCAAACATTTTATTGCATTATTTTATTGCTTATTGTAAATTTCACGGCAGCACTTACATATTTCCTAGGCTAGGAACCATTTTTATTATAAAACTAATACACTACATCGAAATAAATAATACAAATTCCTTGTAAGCTGTCGTATGGCAATATTTTAGGCTTATGCTAAGTGTATGTATAATACAAATGCACACCTGATATCATTGTACTATTAGTACCTACTAGGTTCCAGCAACCTGTGTGAGTGCAATAAACTTCAACTAACTGATTCCACTGAATCCAATATAAATATCAAGCTATTGAATACACACAGATGCAATTCCGTTGTTTTGTCTCAGCTTACCTAATACTTTATGGTAACACATTAAGAAAACTTTACAATAATCTAGAAAAAGCTTCGTTCTAAATCACAATGTTTATCACAAATAGATTATTTTTTTCTGAATAATACGTTAACTCTTTACTAACACGAATAAATGCAATCACAACAAAACTGATAAATGGTAACGTTAGGTTTAGAATCGGTATTCGATTGCGACCATTTTTGTATTCTTTAGTAGTCATTTGCAGGTTCTGCTATTATTTATAAACAAGATTCGATTTATTAAATTATTACTCTTGTATTACAAATGTAAAAGTTACGCAGAGACATGTGCAAGTCCACAAGTAATCATGTCTCATAGGTACATAGCAAATGATAGTATTTGATATAATTTTTGTACTTATAAAATGTTATTTAGATACTGGCCATCAATGTTGCATGAACGGAATACCTTAATAATTTTACTCGAAACGTATTAAAAATACTTAATAGTTCTGAGTCTAAGTAATGAATGACAATTATTTAAAAAAACTTATTTTCTTAAAAATATTTTCGCTATAATGCTAGAGCGTTAGCAGAGATAGCATTATGGCAAGCTGATGAATACTTAATTCACTGTTCATTTGCCATCATCGACACACTGACTTAAAACTGTGGCAGTATCAGTATCACGCTTACAATAGGTACCTGTTCTAGAATAAACTAGAACACACATTTCATTAATATGTAGACAACATATTATTTTTTAATGCATTGGTTGATTTGATGTATAATATAATGGATATTATACGTGGCACATGATAAAGTGGTAATTAGTGGCTCTTGCAAAGTGATGTTTAAAGAGTTTAAAAATGAAACCCGAGAAATTACAACGATAGATTCACTTGAATCCCTGTTTTTACATTTTGAAAATATGAGCTTGAAGTGGAAGTAGACCTCAAAAATCCCTTTATCTTGATAAAATAAACTGAGCCGTCTTTTTTGGTAATTCTGTTCACCATTTATTTTTTATACAAAAGGCAAATCCATTGAGTAACAGAAACCACTTTTAATTCCTTTTCGTATGCTTATACAACTCACTGAGTCACTGCTTCAGTTCGATTTGTTTCGTATGACATACAGCATACAACCTATACGAAACAACTTACCATATCCTAAGACTCAATATACTTTTACATCCAACTATGTATGTTGTTCATGTACCAGCTCGGGTTCTTATTATATAATTTCAATAGATAACAATGATGTCACAACATTGATAAAATAAAAATAGGTAAGTAGGTATACTAATGTAAGCTCAGAGGCGTCACTTATGAATTTTTGATACTCGATAACAGCACTAAGGCTACGAGTTTAAATTGCCGAACTAAAATAGCATAATTGTATTGGTATAATAAATACACACATTCCCCATTCCCTCCACTACCCCACTTTATTGGGTTACTCAGGCTCTCGGTGGATGTCGACTAAAAACACTTGGACTGCTTCACCTTCGGCGAAACGAAGTCGTTTTGATGCAGGATGATACACTAACTGATAAGAAATTTTATTTAAAAAGTAGTTGCCGGTAATGGCACAACCACTAAGTTATCACTCGGGAGAGTCTGGAGTCACTGCCGGCTTAGTCCTTCAGTCTCGCTTGGCGCCTCAGTGCGCGGGCAGCGCTTCGCGGTCCTGCGGCGGGGGGCGCGCGGTGCGCAGGCGCAGCGCCAGGCGCCCGCGCAGCGCCGCCGCGCACGTGGCCAGCGCGTGCGCCGCCACCATCACCAGCGCGCACAGCGACACGAACCCGAACGCTGTCGCTGCAATGGGATCGGAGGACCACATTACAGCTAGTTAATCGTTGCGGTATGCGAGGGTGTGCCACCAATGAAATTATATAAATATATAATAAGAAAATAAAAGACTTGATTAAAGTTTCTGTCTTAATTTTTAGAGGGTACGACTATGTTTCTGTAAACAACTGATGCATAATGAATAACTCGAAAATATCCGATCCATAATAGAGCCGCCGCGCCGGGCAAAACCTTTCACGACCGGGCAATTCTATTGTCTGCCATTGCTACGCTCTGAGGAGTGACAGAGTCATCCAATACCGCAAGGGGTTATCCGATCCCGCAATCTGGATGACCTCGCTCGTAGTACGTACAATCAAGAGACGGCAGACAAGACTCCTCAATCTGGAACCCAATCTACGTTGTACATAACCAGAGACTTGAGTCTGTTCAAGCTCGAGCAGTTAGATTTGCCTGTATGAAAATTGGTAAACGCAAATCCATTCCGAGTTATGAAAATAGATTAAGTTTTTTTAATATGTGCACTCTAGAACATAGGAGAAATGTTGCTGATGTAACTCTTTTATATAAAATTGTAAACTTTATAGTAGATGCTAACACAATCCAAGAACTTTACTTTAAATATAGTAAGAGACCCGTCCGACATCCACGATTGTTTGCTTGTCCTCTTACAAATAACAATGTTTCTGGAAATAGTCCTACCATCCGCATGTGTCGCACGTTCAATAATATTTGCTCGAAATGTGACATGTTCTCAATGTCACTTAACGCATTCAAAACCGCTGCGGCACTTGCGCTTAATGTAAGCAATTAGGTTAATGATAGTATATTGGCTTTTAACAATCATTTTATAGCACTCATGTTGCAATTTGCAAATGCTGTGGGCAGTTGTCATTAAGTTACAAACATTGCCTTTTGTTAATTGTGTATTAGTTTGTAAGAAAGTGTTGGTTTGTGATTTGTTACTGTTCCTTTCAAATAAATAAATAAATAAATAAATAAGAGTCTCGCCAATGGGTCGCCCCCTTTATTGTTGTGAGAATTACTGACCAGGCTTGTTCCAGTCGAGCGCGGGGTAGAGCGCGTGCAGGCCGACTCGGTCTGTGCCGCCGGCGGCCCAGTAGAGCAAGCTGAAGAGCCCGTAGGCCAGCCCCGCGCCGGCGCCGTACAGCGCGTGCGCCGCGCGCACCGGGTGCGCCGTCAGCGCCAACTCCAGCAGCATCACGCCCGAGTTGCCGCCGTGCACCAGCACGTTCAGCGCGTTCACCTCGTGGATTTCTGAACATTAAAAGAGTAATCGTTAGTGTAATTGATACTATCGACGAATCATGAGTACACGTCAGAGTGCTGTGTGTGGAGTCGAGCGCTGCGTGTCCCTTGCTTGCGTGACGTATAGCTTTGCCCATAGACAGACCGTAAAGAACAACAATTTGTCTCATACAATTTGTTTCTGTTTTTACCGCCCGCCACCTTACACTAAGCCTAGTGGCCTGGCTGTAAGGGCTGCTATTTTCGAGCACCACCACGGCTCGCACACTACACACTAGTCAACTTCTTGGCCTGATTGTGCGAAATGTGGTTATAGAATTATGAAGTTTTTTAGAGTTGTCGTTATTTCTGTAGCTCTACCTATCCCACACTGGGAATGAAAATGTGATGTTATGTATGTATGTACAACGACTCGACAAATGGAAGGCCGCGACTCCGACATGGTCGACCATTAATCGACACCCATTCATCGTTGTCGCAAAACCTTGTGCTTTTGGACTCAATTTATTATTTTGCTTAAAAATATATTATTATTTTATGGTTCAAATGAATAGTTATTGAATAGGCCGGGAAGGAAGCGGTTGCTGAACGTACATGGGCTAGCGCTGCCGAGCCGCACGGGAAAAAGCACTATGCAAGTCGCGCTAACTCACACTCGTGTGGCAAGCGCTTGCTTCCCGGTCTTTAAGATAATCTATGATTATTGTTTTGAATCAAAATATATAGTTTTAGGCAAGGTCATATTTACTTTTGGTGCTGCAACTATTTAAATCTATTAGAAGTATGATTTTATATTATATCTATTCATTCAGCATGTTGGTAAATTCCAACCTTTGAATTCATATCTAAATTGCAGTACAAGAAAAGTATGTATGCACCAGGTTTCAAAAAGGTTTAGGTGTAGTTACTGGGGTCGTGGACGAGCGTCCAGTAGACGAGGGTGATGACGAAGGCGAGGTCGGTGGCGACCGTGTGCGCCAGCCAGTAGCCGCGGCACAGCAGCGGCGTGCGCGGCCGCCGCCCGCTCGTCGTGCCCTCCCACGCTGCAATAATTGACAACACGCTTTATAATAAAAAACAAAACTAGGGTAACAATCTCACACAAAATAACATGGTCCCAAACTGTTTGTAGGTACTATGGGTTCTTAGACTTCTAAGCAACTAAACATACCTATTTATATATACATAAATATATAGAATAATACATACTTGTTTAGACAGGAACTTAAGAAAACGAAACGCAGGTTTTTATTTATTTATCTGTCAACCGTCATGATTATCTATGGCCCTCTCTCTAATATCAACCAACGCGCTTGTAACATTGTCTTAAAAAGTTTTCTCAAACATAAAATATTTAATCTTGAATCAACCTCCCCTCCTTTTATTATAAAGTCGTTCAATACAATTATCAAACTAATATGCAATACCTGTAATCGAACCCGGGACCGCTAGATTCGTAGGTAGGGTCACTACCAACTGGTTTAACTAAATCATTAAATCATAGTAAATCTTTTCAACGCGACGAACGATTGAAATGGTATACTTGCCCCAGACGCAGTGCCGTCACCTTGCCCTTATCCCAACCAATCGTGATTGGCGCAGCCAGTCTTTTTCTTAAAACATCCCTTTTAGCTGTCATCTTTATTCATAGCGTTTTTTATTGTGATACCTTGTTTTTCATATCGTTCTGCACACATTCCATCCATCTCTTCTTTGGACTCCCTCTTCCACTATACTATGACCCTCCATATTCATACTTAAAAGTCTCGTCCATGACTTTATTTTACAGAATATAGAAATTAGCTTTCATTCCTCCTCATGAGTTTCGACATGGCCATACCAGGCAATCTATTACCAGGGACGATGTCATTATAATATCCTAACGCAAAATGTATAACCTAGAACAGTCACTGACGTGGATAGTTATGCATCCGCGACTAGAAAGTCCGTTGACCTGTTTTTTTGCGTTGAAAAGGTTAAGGCCCGACACGCTATGATAAAGTTTGGGCGAGTTAAAAAGCATTACTCCGCCGTTATCATAAGGTAAAAAAATTACGTGGTTTCTATACATAACAAGAGTTGACTGACCTGGGGCACCGGCCAAGATGCAAAAGCTACTAACGTTTTTCTTTTTTATTACTCAAAATGTTTGGGATGACATTCTCATGCGTTACGATAAACCAAGGGGTCAGCTTTCATCCCATTTTGAGCGATAGAAAAGAAAAATGCGATAGAAAAATGGCTAGGGCCTCTGGTCTGGTCTTCGGGCCATCCTCGGCTCGAAAAACGAATGTTTTATTGCCATAGATATAATAAAGTGTTAAATAGTCGTATCATATGCTGACAAACTTAACAAGTTTTCAGGGTTTCGGACCTCAAAAGGAAGAAACGGAACCCTTATAGGATCACTTTGTTGTCCGTCCGTCCGTCTGTCTCTCTAGGCCCTTTATCTCTGGTTAACACGTAATTGATAATGTAATTGCATGGAGTTGAAATTAAAACCATACACTCAAGTTTACAGTTCCTTAAAAAAAGATAGGGCCGTTATGCTGGGAAAAACGTAAATTTCGACACTGTCAAGGGGCCATAGACCTAGAATCCTGAAATTTGCCAACAAGAAAGGTCTTACAGCACAAGTAAAGAAAAATGTCCGGAAATTGTTAATTTGTTGCTCCTTCACCATAAAAAAACATATTTTTGCGATAGCAATAATATTTGCAGTTGGTAAACTAATCGCAACCTATGTCGATGTAAGGAGACACAAATTTTTTAACGGCAGAGTCAAATTTGTCGCTCAATACAATTTTATACATTATGAGTTTGTAGGGAACCCCCGGTGCGCGAGTCCAACTCGCCCCTGATTGGTTCTTTATTTCACTTCATTTCAAAAGTCTGGCGACCCATTGAGTTATTGATAAATCCTAATTAAACATCGTGGAGTAGGTAAGAATAGGTAATATATAACGCGACCAAAGTCAATGTCAAAGTCAAATACATCTTTGGCGTATTGAGCTTTAATTAGCTAGTCATCGATTCGCGAAAATATTCCATTGAAACACTAGATAAGTACTTACAACATAACTAAGAGCGGCGTCGAGTGGAAATGATAGAAACTGACGTAGCCCCAATCGGGACGACCGTGATTTAACTCGTAAATCAGGCACAATAATGGTTCGATGGGTCGATTGATCAGGCAACCTCGACTCAAATCTATATACCATAAATATCTGTCACATGATCGTTACGGCGCGGCGGGCACCTGTCAATTGAGGTAATATTTTGGAAATTACCCAATCTTGGTTGTCGGGAGGAGACGGACGGGAGCGGAGGCAGGAACGAGGAACCAATAAGGATAATTAAAAGCACAGCCGGCTCCGTGGCCTCATTGACGCGAAATTGTCTCAATCAGCCTCGACCCGCTCCTCCCCCCACGGCACGAGGCCGCGCCGCCGACGCACTTTGGACGCCGACGGAAGTGAAAATCGATATCTGATAGCAACAGTTTTCAGGTACTGATACCTGAGGCTGCTGGTATTGGTTACTACAAAATTAACGAAGCACATAGTATTGCAAATGGCACAATAGAGTTGTTGATAATAATAGTAGTTGTACTGATTACCTTTATTACTTTACTCTAACTAAGAAATTAATCTAAAATATCTGAAAATATTAATCGTAAGTACACTACAGACAGTGCCCGGCCGATAAGAAGTTAATCCTGACACACTGTCATCGCAGTACAATTTTATAACCTATTCTTGGGTTTGAGGTGTCAGCATTAACTTCATATCGGCCGAGCGATGTAATTAATACTGAAAAACAAAACCCTTATAAGTAAGATGACATTTTTGACCATCTGTTCGTCCACTGAACTGACTGAACTGAACTGAACCACTTTCCATTCTCGTAATGGGCTGGAATTTGTAATACATAAGTACACCCGAGGGGAATGCACTACATGGTATCTATGAGCTGATCTGGTGATGGAGTCTGAAGGTGGCAACAGGATCACCGCTGTAATTAATGTAGACCGTTGAATTGGGTTCATTACTAGATATTGGGTTCAGCTGATAACTGTAAAAAAAATACAGTCCGCAACAATGTATATTTTAATGATATGTTTTTGACAGGAATTAATTATATTTTGTGGACCATTACCACAAGCCTATTACGTGACATTAGCAAAACAAAACACGTGTTGCGACATTCACGTGAAGCGTATTTAGAAACGAATTGTTCATTTAAGACCCATGGAGGCGTATGATTCAGTCTCCCTAATTGTAATTCGCATGAGACGTGGCGGTGACCATTTAGTGCTCTAATAGTGTGCCCACGCGAGTCTTGACATTGCTTCAGATATAAAGTGCGATGGACGTTCCTATCCCAGAACGGTTATTCGCTTGTCACGCTATTACACATACAATCATAGCAGTAAGCCTACACGGGTTTACAAAAGTAAGGATAGAAGGTATATTGCGAAAGATCTGTTGATTTTAGTCGGAGATTATCTAATCTACGAAGATCCGAAAACGGTTTTTTCCTAATTGGAAAAGAAGGGACAGAAATAGCAGTAGGTAGTCGATCAATGCGTCTGCTCTGGGATGAGTTGACCCTTGACTGTAAACGCTGATAACGTTTCTGTTTTCTATCGACTCGAAATGTATGGAGTTGACGTAAGCCTACGTCGATCCTATACAAATCGTCGATTTTCGAAAATTTTAAAACTTAGCGTTATGCATCTTAACTGCGGCCTCTTGATTAACGAATCGAACCAAGCGTACGCAGTTATTGTATGAAAATGGCATGATACTCAACATGCTTTGCATATTTTATTCGTCCGTATCTCAAATCGTACCCACAAACGACGCCTTGAGTACCCTTGTAGTGACCCTGCCGCGGAGCTAGCGATTCCGGAATGGATCTGCTATAAGAGCGAATATTTGAACGACGAGCACGGGAATCTGTTTCTAGTAAGACTGGGATATTGTCTTGTAAGTTCAGACTTATAAGTAGCCGCACACTGTAGTGCTTTATCACTTTAACGTCATGTTTGAACTGCTGCTTTAATCTGTGAAAGGAGTTAAAGCGACAAGTTACCTAGAGGTGCAGCTATTTATTAAGCTGACCGTACCCTTAGTAAAAGCCTAGGCTCAGTTAAGGCTCGCCTTGTATTAGATTATCCCCTGATATTTAAATAAATAAATAAATAAATATCAGGGGACAATCTCACACAAATTGACCTAGTCCCAAACTAAGCTCTAGGCTTGTACTATGGGTACTAGACAACGCTAAACATATTTATTTATATAGAGAAATACATACTTAAATAATTAGAAAACATCCAAGACTAGGGAAGAAATATTCGCGACCACAAAAATATTTGCCCTTACTAGGATTTGAACCCAGGACCGCTGGCTTCGGAGGCAGGGTCACTCCCTACTAGGCTAACGTGTTGTCAATTTCCGTCCATTTATATCCATCTTTTCCGCTAATATACTGCGAAGCAGCAGCGCTCCCGCTATTGTTTCTGGGTGGAAAATGTAGTGGTATGTGGTGGTAGGTAAATGTATTAAACAAATACTCACGCAAGGTGAATATCCTCTCAGCGCGGTAGCGGTGGACGACGGCAAGCGCCAGCCCCGCCTGCAGCGCGATGACCATGTAGCCCCAGTTGGTGAAGTAGATGAACCACTTCAGGTAGTTCAGCTCCACGCGGGGACCCTCATAGCGCTGCGGCAGCCGCTGGCACGCGAAGCTGGCCACGCCCACTGACACCACCCCGATGAAGAGCAGCCATCTGAAACGCGACAAAAGTAATGCTTTAATAAAACAGAGCTGAGCAAAGAAGGATAACAATGGAAAAATGAGCTTTGACCCTAATTGACTAAGACAGCGAGTGCCCTATAGTGTTTTCAATCTTCAAAGATATTAAACTACAACTACTTTTTTATTTTATTATAGTTTTTATTTGAAAATCAACCACTGATTGATTATAATATTTATAATATAACAAACGCTGTACTTAATCTTTCAAGTAATTTATACTTTTCAAAACCCATTACTCACATTAGGTATGTTAATTAATATCATATTTGCATAACATAACATTCGCAAAACATGATATTCGCAAAACACATTACTCGCAAAAAACGATATTCGCAGAACATGATATTCGCAAAACATGATATTCGCAGAACATGATATTCGCAAAATCATTATTAGCAAGACATCAATTAGACAGTGTCGACGGAGCTCCGCTACTGCGGAGTTCCTAATTCTGAGTGGTTTGGCCCTTTGCGCTTACTGTAAAACACAGTAGGTACCTAACTCAATTATTTGCAAATATCATAATATGTTTGCGAATATCATGTCTTGCGAATATCATTTTCTCGAATAACGAGTTTTGCGAATATGATATAGTAACAACTAACTTGGTATAGTAACAATATAAATTAACAAAATAAAAGTTAATAAGTTGTTGTCAAAAACTGCGAGTACATACTTAACTGGGAAAGCTTCTATCGCTGTTTGTACACTCATTATCTTCTTATCAAGATCTAACTCACGAGTCCAATCTCGGGGTGCTACCACGTTAAGTTCAGCGCAGATCCTGTTGCTACCTTTCGACTACATCATCAGATTAGCTATTAGACACTATAATATTAAATGACATCTATAGGTACTAAATTGACTCCAAATTTCAGCGATGAATTAGCTTCCCAATTATTTACCCTACCCGTCTTTTGACTTCGCGCAATCAGGTACAAAAATCCCCAATCCTGATGCAGGCTATTTTGTTAGGTTTAGGTTAATTACCTCTACCTATGCCTAAGATTCTTAACATTTTCAACGCCTTACGTCAAATAAAATGCGTCACTCACACGCTAAACATGTATAAGTTATGCAAAATTTAACTTAATCCATACGAAATAACGTCTCCTTTAAACTGTGCCTGTGACATAAGTGTCGGTGGCGTTGTAGGCACGACAGCTCATAACTACTTTAGGCGTCATTGGCGTTCAAAGGGTTAAAGTTAGTATAACTGACCTGTAGACGAGGTAGGACATCGGCGGCCGCTGCTGCGTCTGCCACTGGCAGCAGCCGAACGTGTGCGCGGGCGCATGCTCGAGGCTGAGCGCGCGCCGGCTCGCCGCCCACATGCGCGCCAGCATCGCTGGCTTGCACGTCTTCTTCTGCATCGCTGCGGACAAGCGGACTGTCGTTACGTTACTTGTGTACTTATTCAAACCTACAATATTACTAGAGCTAGGGCTGCCTTCAATACCTAAATTAGCTACAAATAAAAGCAAAATCAAACTCTCAAATAAAAACAAAACACATTGAATCGAATTCGATTCACAGCAAAAAACACTTTGTTAGCGAGAGTTAATATCGAGGGACAACCTTACACAAATTGACCTAGTCCTAAACTAAGTTCTAGGTTTGACCTATGGCTACTAGACAACGATAAACATACTTGTATAGAGAAATACATACTTAAATACAAACAAAACATCCAAGACAGAGCATGTCCAAATACTCGCTCATCACTCAAATATTTGGCAATACCGGAAATTGAACCCGGGACCGCTAGTGTTGTAGGCAGGGTCATTTCACTACCAACACCAACTAGCCTAACCAGCCGTCACTTTATATATAATTTCCTAGAATCAAGGTGCAGGTTTATTAATGCTGCTTAATGCCTGGTGCTATTTATTATAGAACAAATACCACGTATGATCCCTTCATACGTCTTACTACCTACATAAGTCGATTTCAAGGAAAAACAAACAAGTTTTAGCAGAAAAGATACAGATTAAATACAAAAATACAGCAGAACCTCACGTTACATGCCCTTTGCCATTTTTTATTATTTACAACAGCGCCGACATGTTCCATAAGGAAAGAGACATTTATTACGCTATCAATCATTGATATAATATTGAGTCGTTTATGCCCCTGACCTTGCCATAATACGATTAAAACGACATGAAGAAATTAGTTCCAATAATGTTCAATTAAAGTCCTCATTTCATTTGAATCGCGCGGCGCATCGGTATGGATGCACTACGTACCGCAGCTCACAGCGCGACGGAACCAATCTACCGGTCGATAACTCTTCAATAGCGGAATTCTTTAGAACGGCTTTCACGGGCAGAATGACACAACATCTGGAGTAGATAATTCTGAACTAATTCCATTATAGACGAGAGCAATTTTGTAAACTACTAGTTTTAGTAGTATTTTTTTAGTTAAATCACATAATAAGTAATAGTACTAGTAAACGCTTTAGGATCATTGATATTATTTGTTATTTATTATTTTAAAAACTGTATGTACCTACATAATATGTAGCTTATGTATAGGTAGAGAAACGGATTTAGAATATCTTACTTAAAAGGTTTTTATTTTAATTAAAGATAAAAAGCAACGATTCAGTAAACAAGCCAAACACTTTCTTTTTGCTTTAAAATAATTAAAAAAGTTTACTTGATTGAGCAATTAGGATCACAATTTTGACACCATCCATGACGATCCATGGACGATGACCTATGCATGCTCAGCGATATTCTACTGTTCAAAAATAATTTAAGCTTCTTTTAAAAAAATACTACTACCCTCTAATTTTAAAGATTTTTATTAGTGACGTTAAATTTATTTTAACTTTAAATTCGTCAATCTTCATGTCGTCTATCGACCTGCTTCGTTTAGAGGTCAATTTAACATTGGCTAAGTGATGCACAACACAAGACAGAGCTATTATCTATATTTTCTGGGTGCGTAACGGTCGATATAAAAATATTTTCTATAATATCAGTCGATATAACGCTCATTTCATATAAGTATTGAATCATATAACAACATTTAATATATTTAAATATGATATAATTATCATTTTATATAACGATCATTTATTCTAAAAATATTTTATATAACATACATTAAGTATAATGCATATTTACTATAATCAACTTATGATATAAAGTTAATTTCTTATAAAGTATAGTTGGTTTAAAAAAATACTGTCTATACTAACTCGTGTCCAACCACAAGGGTCGGTTTGTTAGTTACCTATTGTGACCCTACAGAGCGGTAACTCCTAGGTCTCAACTAATAAATAGGTTAGGTTAGGTTAGAATTGTGTCAAGGCGCGAAGCGCCATAACTACGCGGAATAGGAGCTCCGCAAAGCGGAGCTCCGTCGACTTTGCCTCACGGTCAGCGTTGTACCAAAAAATATACCACATGATAGTTATACAAAATGATTTTTATACAAAATGATGATTATACCAAATGATGTTTATAATAAATAAACGATATACCAAATGATAATTATAGTAAGTAAAAATAGATATTTTGATAATATACCAATCGTTTATTATATAAAATGAGTGCTTATATGCTTTAAAATTATATCAAATGTTATTATATCAAATGAAATTATATGAATTGTTTTTATACCGATCATTACACACCCATATTTTCTTTCTTGAGCTAGGTAGAAAACAAACATCACAGATCACGACGTTCCGAAAGAATCACTTAATTTAAGTTACCACAGTAAGTAATAGACATTACATTAAACACAAACGCATTCATTTCCAATAAGATTTGCTTTTTAAAGTTTAAAAATTATCCTTATAGGTATATTTTTTTTTTGTCAAAATGGTTATTCCTACGAAACTCCCGATCACAGATTATCAAAATGTTTTAAAAAACAAAAAGCGCCTTTTAAAACCCAAAAAAATACTTCTTTTCAAATAATTATGGATTAGTCATACTGCAGTGGGCTTTTGGTTAAAAAATGTGAGACGCCGACTTCAGTTTGACCGACCTGTGGTTTACCCCGTGTGGTTGCCAGGTTAGAATAATGCAACTCCATGTCTTCCCGTAGAGGTCTTAAAAGACGACTAGGGGTATAAGGGCTTATAGAACTGTTAGGCGATGGGCTTACAACCATTCAAATGTGCTTTGCCATAGTCGCTCAAGTATCTATATCGAGATATCTTATCACCACCCTTAAAATAGGTATCATTGAGGAGTTCCGGTGGCCATCAGTGGTCTTCATCATCAGTTTCACTTCACTAAACGATACTTTCTGCACGCAAATGATAGAATTGTTACTGACAGTACCAAAATCGCAATATGTATGCCGATAATATTTAAGGACTTCTCTCCGTTCCTTACGGATCCCCTCATCAGATACCAACTTGCTGGAAATGGGACCACCTCGAGAGTACCTACACCCTATCAAACAATAAAAAAACTCTCAAAATCGTTCGACAATTGACAGAGTAAACGCGTAACAAACACAAAAAAAACATCAATAGTTACAGTCGAATTGACAACCTCCTTCTTTTTTTGAAGTCGGTTGAAAACTAAATTTTAGTTTGACATTTCATTGTAGGGATAAAGTGAATGAATTAATGTTTTGTACCGATTTAATTGTTTCACTTGCCTGAGGAATTTACGCTCCTTTTCTCAGAGATATTCACAGCCATATCGTAAAATATAAAATTAACAAAATTTAATGGTGTAAAGGTATAGGTATCTTCCTGTGAGCTCAAGCCTGTTGGAACAGCGCAGCGATATTGTCATATTGTATAGCATCTGATTTAAATTTAATTTTAGTAATTAATTGAAAAAGATATTGTATGATTATTTGTCTCTTTTGCGGGTGTTCAGAGTGTTGGAACTGCAATATAATCTACTTAAAAATGAAGATTAATGTTATTTGGAGGTTAAAATCAAAATACCGGTTTAGTTCGAGTTCAATATCGGTTTTGCCAATATCGGAATTTGTTCCGAGATTACGGTTTTCCGGTATTATCAAACACCGCGGTGTTCATGCTCTACATGCAATATTTTGATCTAAGCCAGTTACCGTGTAAGTCGAGGATAAAGGTAAACGATGCCGACCAGGGGAAATAACCAGGCCATACACAATATGAGGAAGCTGAAAAGGAAGTTTATTCCAAAAAATACCCATTGCAATCCCACAGTTCTGATAAAGAAGAAGTTTAAATACTCGTAACGGATTTTCCCGCGGAAAAAGAACTCGCACAGGCTAATAAGGATAACTAACTAGTCAAGTCAAGTCAAGTTAATAGTTATTAACCGACTTCAAAAAAGTAGAAGGTTATCAATTCAACTGTAAGTTGAGATGGTCAAATAGCTCATGTGAAAATTGCTACACTACTCAAATATACTTTTTCGTCTAATCCTAGAGTTCAAAGCAAAACTTTAACCCAAAACCTTTTCATTCGCAATTTGGTATTTTTTAACCGACTTCAAAAAAAGGAGGAGGTTCTCAATTCGTCGGGTTTTTTTTATGTATTTTCCCCGATTACACAAAGACCGCTGCTGTACCGATATGAAAATATATTTTTTGTTCGAAGTATACCCATACTTTCTAGTTGGTCCCATATCCAGCACGATCTAATGTTGGGATCTTGGAAAAATCCAATAAATATACGTGGACGACATAACACTATTATTATGATCAATAAAAGGTATGAAATAAATAAATGTTTAATAAACTAAAAACCGTGTTCAAAAAGCAAGAATTAACTGCATTTAAAATGATAGGGTACGTTAGTCCAACTGAAGTCGGCGTACCGCTATATTTTTAACCAAAAGCTGTATTCAGTTGGACTGACCTATTTACCTATCATTTTAAAAGAAGTTATTTCTTGATATTTCCAGACGGTTTCAACTTTTTTAAAACGTTAGGTATTGAAATCAATAAGTGCCAGGTGCAGCGTTTTCAAACGACGAATACGCGCCACACTATTATTTTTTGTTGAAATTTTGCGTACGGTAGGTATTTGCGTAAAATTTGGTGGTAGATGGCGACGTAGGCAGTTTGGCGAGTAACTTTAAAATTATTTAAATATTAAGAATTAATTTAAAAAAAACGTCGTCGGCTTGAAAACACCATAGTTCCATTGACATTGCGGCACGCGGCGGCCGGCATGTGGGTTCGCTGCTCAGGCGGACGTTTCGCACGCGATCAATAAAGGGGTTACTAATTAAACGTCCGTTACTGTGCCTCCGCCGAGCGATAGCAGCCGCTCAATCGCTCCACAATGAGCCTTTTCAGCGGCACGGCGTATAAATCACAATTGATGCCTTCCTCGTTACTGATAGTAGCACTCTTTTCGAATAAACGACTATTGAATGTGAAATTTGTTGCGACCAGAGTGCAGTCTAGGCTAGTACTTGACAATATTGTAAGAAGTTTTTACTTCTACACTATTGATTGTATTCTTATGCACGCTGTCTATTGTACTGTTGAATATTGTATTATATTAGTCATAATCGTACTGAATAACCCAATGAGCTACGACGACGGGATACTTAGATTGAATATTTTTATTGCCGATGAGATGGAAACAGAGATACCATAAGGTCAATGACACAATGCTTGTGCGAATTAAACATAGTTGATAAAAACAGCAAGAATAGAGTCAATCAATTTGATGAAAATTGTATCAAAATTATCTAGGTACTTCAAATGATGTGAAGGTTTTTTTACTAAAACGATTTCGAACGAAGACTGAGGTCGTCGCTGGTTTTATATTTAGGGAAAAAATATGGCGCAAATATTTGTTCAAGACCGTATTCATTCTAACGAGTGGTAACGGATGGTGAGCGGTTCTTTAAGCTGTACAATTATGAGGTTTACTGGAACCACTCTTATATTATCCAAATAACTGAAAAAAAATATGATCATACAACCGTTCAATTTTGGGATTTGGGACGACTGGTAGTGAAAGTTTAGCGATCGTTTTATTTTAAGTATCATGTTTCCATGTAAAATACACTCATATTATGTATGTTTATGCCAGTACCAAAGTTATATGTTAATAAAACAATAACATGGTTCTTCACCAACCGTCGCGTAATATCTACGTACTCAAAGAATCACCCCAATACAATTAAAATTTGATACGTTACTACAAAGTGCTTGGGGTGAAATATTTTCAGGAGTCTAGCTTCTTATCATCAAATCATATAGCAATCTTATCATCCTATTTTGATAACATCTTTGGCCACTACGCAGCGAAGCGTAGTTGGCAGCACGATTTTTATGATCCGTAGAAAAAAGGATAGAAAAAAAATCCGGGCAAGAGCATGTCGGACCATGCTCAGTGTAGGGTTCCGAAGCCGTTAAGTACTACAAACATAAAAATCAACAAGTAATAACTAATTTTCTATTTAAAATCCATCCCCACGTTACGTGTAGGGGAGGTACCCTAAAAAAATTAATACATTTACATTTTATTGTACAGTTATTAAATTACAGCTCTTTAGTACTAAGATTGTAATATCATTTAAAATGTATCTGTGTAAACACTGTTGGTGTATCAATAAATAAATAAATAAATAAGAGTCTCTGCGCTAGGCTGCGGACGGACGGACGGACGGACATGGCGAAACTATAAGGGTTCCTAGTTTGAGTAAGGAACCTTAAAAAAAACGAACATAATGATTAGAGGTACCCATTTTTTTTAACTTATTTCATCACTGATTTTAGTCCGCGGAGTAATACGTAGGGTAAATTATACAGTTATTGCCCACGACCAGTGATTGCCCTCTTTATTTTTTTAGAGACTGCAATCCTAAAAAAATAAGCTACATAAGTGTAACAAGCAGTAACACAGCTATGTTTCTATGTAAGCAAATATTTTTTTCTGTGATTCAGTCAGTCTCTAAAAAATGTTGTGGGCAATCACAGATCGCGGGCAATAACTGTATGGCCCTATACAAAATCTTAGTTTTGTAACTTTGATTATGGTTTCTGATAAAAAGTGAGTGTGACATACAGACACATAGGCTGACTTACATGGCGAAACTATAAGGGTTTTATTTCATATACTTTTATTGAATTGGTGTTAAATCAAGTGTCCCAGGTTGCTAGCTATCATTTTGTCGTGAGATTATGGTGGGTCTATTTATACATATAATGTTAATGTCATTATATGTTTTATTTTGTAGCTGTAGAAGAAATAAATAGCTTTTATATGTAAAATGTAGGGAATGACATAATGCATATTTTGCGCAGGCATTTCACTTCTGACTCAGACATCTAATAAACAAACGAATGATCCTTTTACGACTCGACATGTGACTACCTTATTAGTGGTAACTGTATCGCATAATTTTTATTCCACGAGGAAATTCAATCTTGCAACCGCAGGAATGTTGCATGACATGACACCTATGCTATGTCACATCATGATGAGTCAGATGGCGGTGTAAGTTGTAAAAAAATTTTTTTTTGATTCTTCCTGTCTGACTGACTTGGACTAAATTTTAAGGCAAGTATAATAAATAATCCCATGAAACTTTCAGTGCGGTCTGGATAAATGCCCTCACAGACTAACGGCAGTCCGCCGGCCAATATTTAGTCTGTTTGTGTACCTGGGAAGTATAAGAGAAGGTAAATTCAAGAGATAGTAAGGGTGAGAAGGATGTTGAGAGAAGAGTGAATGCGGGCAATCAAATTAATGGGACCCTGCACTTTGTGAGCAAAAAGGGCGTTTCACAAAAAGCCAGACTGGCTGTTCACAATAGAGTGTTGGCCCCTACTCTGATGTATGGGCGTTTTCCAAAAAAAGTGTACATCGTTAAAGACAAAATTTAGAAAATTATTTCATTTCCATTTCGTCACGAAAATTAACGTATCTAAATGTATGGCTAATTTTCGTGACGAAATGGAAAAAGTTAAATTTTCTTAACTTTGTTTTTAACGACGTACACTTTTTTTGGAAAACGCCCATGGTAGTGAATGTTAGGTATGGCAGGATAAGCATAAAAAGTCGTATAAATGCGCTCTTTGCGTAGTATGTGTGGTGTGAAACTGATTGATAGAGTAAGAAATAACAAGATCAGAGAGAAATGTGGACTGAAATATGTAGTGACTAAGATTGATAAGGGCTGCTTCGATGGTTTGGTCATTTGGAGAGAATGGATAAAAGAAGATTGACAAAAGAGATATATAGTGCGAAGAGTGGAAGGGTAGGAAGGGGCCGCCCTAGGCGTACTTTTTCGAATTCAATCGGAGAAATTCTGCAAAAGGGCCGAATCCTAAGTACCCGAAACCAACGTGCGTGCATGACTCGATGTTTGAATGTGGAAGAAGCGAAAGAGATTTATCAGGATCGTAGCAGGTGGAAAGAAGTGTTCTCTGCCTACCCCTATGGGAAACAGGCGTGAGTTTTATGTATGTATGTAGTTCATCGTAATAGCACACAGACTAACAGTCCATTGGCCAATATTGGCCTGTCAGTTCATCGGCGGGCGGGCTACAGACGACATGACATGTTATCGGAGGCGATCTAGGGTGGAGAGGTGGATATGCATCCTAGATTGCCTCTAAATTGTCTCGTTTGTAGGGCCATCCTTAATCGTGGCCGATTGAATTGGCTGGTAGGAGCAAAAATGCAGCCGATGCTTCCTAGAGGGCTAATGCCAAACCAACACGTTGGTGTTTCGAAAGATTTGGAGGCATTTTAAAGCGCTCTTTCACACATGTGTTCTGCTCCACGTCCGAACACGCACTGCTCAGCAGGCCCGTGTGTCGAGTCTGCCCCGATAATGCCCAGATTTCTCTCTACTCTAGATCGCCACCGATAACTTGTCGTCTGTAGCCCGCTTAATAGAACGCAGACTATAATAGTCGTTATTGGTCTGACGATTTCTTCGAACAAGCGAACTGCACTGCAGTGTCGGTGCGCGGCGATCTCGGCCGAACAGTCCGACGCGACGCCTCATGGCCAAATTTGCTATACACTTACGGGTGGTCGGCAGGCGACCTAGAGTCTGACGAGCTTGGCGGTCGCTCGATCTACGGTCGCGTTTATCGCGGTGGATAAAGCATTCGTCACTCTCGCACTGTACTTGTCAGAAAGTGACAAACATTTTATCCACGTTTAGTCACGCGATAAACACGACCATAATCAGCCCCATGGATAGATTTAAAGCCGGCCGTACCATTATTGTTGCAGGAATAAATAGTTTAACGTGTGTGCTCCATTCTATCCAGGTGGTCTGTAACTAGTTTCCTTAACATAACACTTGTCTTCGAGACTAGATTTGTTCTGTTTATTTTCAACAAAGTAAAATGTGCAATAAAGAGTTTGTACTCGTACACCCCTCGGTGGAATTTAAGTTTTGCTACAGCCCAAAACCTGGCACTCCAGATGTCGTTCACGGAATTCGATATGACGATAACACACAAGGGTTTCTTAAGGGTTGCCATTTTAGTTTTCAAATATAGAACGGGATAAATAGTACATGTAGGGTTTTGGAAACACAGTAATACAGGGCCTCTATTCTACAAGGTAATAACAATATCGTTTTTGACCTGTTTCCGTATTGTCAACGTTTTGATAACTCTTATGTCATTTACAATAATGGCGACTGGGACATTAACGATTCTTAAACGTGTCAAACACGATATGGCTTTAACGCACCTGAATAGAGGCCCAGTATTCGTTTGTTTATTTATCAAAACACACCTCTAGTTTCGTCTCTCCTTACAACGTCATATCTTGCTTTAAAATGTTATGAGTCACACATGGAACATACCAAGAATTAGGTTAAAATATATCAACATGTTTTTATGAACTCTTTCAGTGATTACAACATATAAGACACACTGTATGTAAAACATACATTATGTTTTGTCCAGGAAAACGATAAACGAGCATGCAGAAGTCAAATGCTAAAGGTAGCCTCATAAAATATTTTTCCAAAGCTTGTTTAAAAACAAGTTAAGACATACACATATCGTACAACAATTCGTTGTTACAGAGCATAAGTTGGTATGCGAGCCATTACGGAGTGCATTGAGAGCAGACGGTTCAAGTGGGGGTCAATGTTTAAATCAGCGGCTAATTGCGCCTGCGTCTGCGGACGAGCCTCCCCAGCTGACTGCCTGAGCGAGCCAGCTGCGCCGATTATTGACTGATTACCGAGGGCTCTGACGATCACTTGACCTTGAATCACTGATTATTCAACAATCTTCAATAATCTTCACTTAAATACGACGCAGTTAGCCTAGCTAGTTGGTAGTGACCCTGACTACGGAGCTCCCCAAAGATATATATTCTCATCACACAGATATATGGGCATATATCTCTATGATGAGAATAGCCGCGAGTTTCTGTTCCTTAGTCTTAGGGTTTTCTATCTATTTAAGTATGTATTTTTTATGTTAGTAAATTTCTTCGGTGAAACTGCAATACTGCGTAACGAACAAATTTAAAAAGGTGCAAAAGACACCTTAGCATCTAAGTGAGTAAGGTGCATTTTGCAAATAATTGAATTTGTTAGTTACGAGGTATTGCAGTTTCACCGACGTTTTGTCGTTGCCTAGTCGGCTTTACAAGTAGCTGCACACTCCGATACCGCTTTAACGACTGACAGATTAATGCAGCAGTTCAAACATGACATAACATTCAAGTGACAAAGAACTAAAGCATGAAGTTACTTATATTATAGGTTCAACCGAACAAGTCGAGTGCTTAGGTCAATTACAATTACTGAGATGTTGTCCCCTGATATCCTTCCATACTATATGTATAGGTACTTAATATTATAAATGTGAAAGTAACTCTGTCTGTCTGTCAGTTTGTTACGGTTTTACAGATAAACCGGTGAACTGATTTAGATGAAATTAGGTATGGTGATAGTTTGAATCCCGGGGAAGGCCATGCATAGGGTACTTTTCATCCCGAAAAATTGGACCGTTCCTGAGGGAACATCAATAAACGACTTCTACGCGGACGGAGTTGCGGGAAACAGCTAGTTTTTAATATTGACATCCAACTGATAAACAACGTCAGTTCGCTTTCAAAATCCAATCAGTGTTACCATTTAGGAACTTCGATATTCTGCGTAGGTTTTATTAGAATTAGCCCACATATTAATATTTGACAACACTATAGATAGTTCCACGTGGTATTAAATAATTACACATATTTACTGAACGCAAAATAACTAACTCACAACTGACAATATGTTATTGTCTGTTAGCCTGTAAGGTATTTGTAAATATGGGCCTCGTTGCCTGAGTTATGTTTATTCTATTATATTCATACACATTCATAATATAAAACATAATGATCTGATATTAAATCTTGAAAACCCTACGGTTCAAAATAAAATGAAGAGGTTTTTCACGGTGCGCTCTTCGACTAGAGAAAGTAGGGGCCAGCGGAGATACTGTTTCCTTGTTTAGTTTTTAAACGTTTAAACATATTTTAAATAATTCTACAGTAGTATAGAATTAAAATGCCAATATGGAATAATTATTTTAGAATGCAATTGCTTTATTTATTTACTAGAGGCCACCCGCGACTACATTTTAACATCTAATGGGATGAATTACTAACAATACTTTCTGAGTGCACCCCTAGGATATCCAAAGAATATTCAGCTGTGCAATTGTGCATTGATCGATCAGTCAGCCAGTCAGTCCCCGATGACTACTCCTCTCGTCCCACCGCGCCTAGGTACCAATTAGGCGAACTAACTTGACAGTTCATTGTACACTAATGTTGCTACAGTTTGGCTAGTGCTGTTAATATAAAACGGATAATTAAAAAGTCTAGTTAAGTTAGTACGGTACTAGCCCGGCAGAAGCCACCTAAAAGGATCACAACGGCCTGTTGAAATGAAAGCATTATTTTTGTATTTTATTCCTAATTTGAGGAGTAAGTATCGTAAATATTCGCTTTAAGCCGTACATCCGTGCATCCTTCAGATAATATTATATCATGAAAATTGCTGTAGTTCGTCCCTATTTGGCAAGTATGTATGAGTGTGAAAGTTTCGACGACAATAACTTGATAAAATATAAGTAGAATCAGATTTACAGAAGGCACAAGGTTATATCGACATATTTGTGTCGTGTGGCTGTCTTTCCGTCCGTCGAAACCATAAAAACGACACCCATATTGATATTAAGACATTTCGTCCCAATCGCGCCCCAACAGGGGGCACGTCCGCCACGTTGGATTTTAAAATCCTTGTTTTCGTAATCAGCGACCCGATAAACTATATAACCCATTTACGAGATGGATTTCCAAAAATCGTTAGGGCACCCATAAACCCCATAAGGAACCTACGTGGCAAATTTGGAATCTCTAGGCCCAGCGGTTTGGGCTGTGCGTTGACATGTCAGTCAGTCAGTCAGTGTTTTCTTTTATATACAAGTATATAGATTTATTTACATATAACTGCCTTCTTGTTTTTGAATTCTGTTAAAAACCCGTTAAAGATTTCTGTTCTAAGGTTCTAAATTCTAGAAAACAACTATTTTGAGGATATCTTAAAAATCCGTTAGACTGAATAAAAAGGTAGGCAAAACATATTTGAAATTCTGATTTTGAAAAATCAGATTCGTTCTATTCAGATATTGTTTCATACATTGACCTTGGGTCTCGGTCCGACGGTTATGCATACATTGAGATCTTTCGATAGCTAACGATTATCGTGTGATATGCGCATTGTCATTATTTTTGTTATAAATTCTCATGGCGGTTGGTCACTATTGTTATCAGGTCGGGCATAATGGCAGCAGTTGCGCCCTTCGTGTTTATGGGCTTCCGCGCTATGAATGCGCGTGCGCAGCGCTCGTTATTACGCTACACTGTAGCTGCTAAAAACCTCATGGGGTTACGTAATTCCGTCTGCGATGTGTCTGGCCTGTGTCATACGTTACAGCGCCTCGTACCTATAGTCGGTGGCAAGAGTCAGGTTATTGCTATTGTGTTTTTGCCACCGATTTCGATGCATATTCCATGTTGTATTCAGTTCACGAAATATTAGACACAGGTATCGAACTAGGTATTCCGAGGAAACATCTAATCTTGCTTCGTCGTAGGTAGTCGCTTAACTATTTTAAATTGTTATATTCGGAAAGCCCATTCGAACCTTTTCAAATAAAAAAATATTTCTTCAACTACAAAAACCAAATTGTATCCTCCACCTTTTTTAGTTTAGGTATGGTATTTTTAAAGACTTTTTTATGATAATTTTTAATAAAAAAAAAACTACTCTGCCATTGATTTTAAGTGTAAAATGACTAACTGCAAAGATCTTCGCAGCGCGAAGCATACAAGGCATAATAGTACAGCAATGGTCGGTGATCATACAACGGAAGTCCATTGCGGTTTCCATATTTTATCGATTTATAAATCCAACGAAGCCTCACTGTGAGGGAGTCAATTCCTAGGCGGTTTGCCCTTCGGGCATAAGAAGCGTCCTGACGACCCTAACCTACCTAGTAAAATGAAGTCACTCAGTCACTCAGTCTAAGCTCTAGGTACTGTAAAGGGTAGGTTAGGTTAACCTCGTAAGACCCGGTGTCCTATAGAAAGTACATAATCCAGGCAATTCAATCTAAACCTTATTTCAAGGAACATAAAGCTCATTTTTATTCGTTTCAAAATTGAAAATGTCATTTAAGTGCAAAGTTATTTGAACTTTATTTCCTTGCTGGTGGATTAAAATTCCTACTAACAAAAATCTACCGGATTGTAGTATGGTGGGCCTCGAGAGGTTAAATAAGTTGCTTATTTTACCCGAAGGGCATAAAACTCAGAAACTCTCTGAGTGCGTAGCTGTCGTCACTAAGTGTCACTAGTGTGCGTGTCTATAATGTACGCATTACAATTACAAGCATGTCCCACCACCTTTCGTGATATAAAACAACTGTAATGCTTACTAGATTTTAATAACAATAATACAAATAATTACAAAAACCCGCCTGCCATGACATAGTAAATTTTAAAAAGCAAAAAGAAGCATACAAATTTGGTTATCTCTTGATTCCCTTTTTTGTTTGGCATATTGTCACATTGATTGTAATGCTTATTTAACTTTTTTTTAATTCACTTTTGGCATGGCAGGCGGGTTTTTTATTTAAATAGTGTAAGTAGTGTTGTCTTATTCTATTGGTATAGCAAAGAAAGTGACAGCAGCAACTTTAAACAACAATTAAGTATGTTTGAAGTCTCTAGGTGCGGCAGTAAGTCAATTTCTGTGAGAATGTCCTTTAAAAAAACAATTTATATATGGATAACGACTGCTACCACCATCTATTATTGGATAGCGGAACTATGCAACTTTTTTTATGTCATTGAGAAGGCAAACGAGCACACAGGCCACCTGATGTTAAGTGGAAACTGTGACCTATAGACATTCGCATTCACAATTCGCAATCCTAGGACTGCAAATGCGTTGCTCACCCTGATGACTAAGATGGAATGCCTCTATGCTAGTTATTTCAACGGCTGTCTTATCCCCAAAACAAAACAACAATGCGAACACTGCTGTTTGGCGGTAGGTTAATGGACATAATGTTAAGACGAAAGTTACTCGTAAACGGCGTAACATAGAAGCCTAGTGTTATATGTATGTTTTTGGAGTACTTTTCAATTTCTAGGCAATTATTGAAAAAACATGTTGTTTTTTTTTTCAATTTTGGCGTTCGTTATTTTGGTACTATAACAACCACATGTTTTTTAAGACATAACCCATCTCGCGGTAATTTTATAATTCCAATGGTGTCCCATACGCCTAGGTTTGGTTCAATTGGATCTTTTCTGAGGCTTGGTCAGCCGGACCGAGGACTATCGCGGTTTGCGTCGCTTCTGTTATTGTTGTTCTGTGACGGAGGGTGCACGTGGGAGCGCGCTCACGTGCGCGAGCCCTTTGTAATCAGTTACCGCCGAGAACTCGTTTACAATTGGCGCAGCCGGCGAACTCCGATACGAGCCTCGGATTCATTTTTCATGAGACGCTTGATTCATTGTTGAAATATGAGTGTTTCATAAATTAGTTATACAATGTTCTGGTTTTGTAAAATATGCGTAGGTAGGTAACTAGGTAGTTAAAAACATAATAGCAATCGAAATTATACTGACGAGAAGGACTATCTAGGTATACTTTTAAAACTGTTTCGTTACTGACCGAGTTATAGACAAGACACACAATACCAAACACCAAAAAAAATTGAAATATGTACCTAAATTAATAATTATGTGAAATTTATCCCCTAACGGGAAAGATAGGGGAACAACAGGAAACAAATTCTACCCAGACGAAGTCGCGGACACCCTCAGTTGCAAAATACATAAGTAGGTACCTATACATGTAACAAAATGTATCCCAGTTAATAACATTTATGAAATCAACGAGCGACGACTGTAATACAAGAAATGTTATTGAAATTATAAACAACTTACTCAGATCCAATAGCGATAGCTTCATGTTTATGTTGAAATCCAAGGCAGGTATTTATTGACTCTGGCACTTACTGCTCAATAACATCACTAATATTCATACAATTGGTAGAAATGTGATTGTTTTGTATATTTGGCGTATTTGGCGATATTTTCTCGCGTTTCGAAGAGATGTTTTGACAGAAGGGAGGTGAAAGACGCGCGCGAACTGCGCATGTGCGCCGCCGGCGCCCTACTGTCCGCCTACTGCGCCGCTCAGCTGTCGCCGAGGACTTGCGGGCTTCACTGTCGCGTTTTGTTCAAGTGAGAGTCGGAGCCCGCACCTTTACCATAAGAATAAATACTATTAGAAGGGTATCTTCGGCGTCGTTGTATGGATTTGACAGCAAAGCCGTCAAATAATTACCTATAGCACCCCACGCGCCACGCCCCGCCTTTCCTCTCTCTCGCCAGTCGGAAAATTTGGGTTGTCATAAGTATATAAAACTAATTGAGCCCGCCACCTAGTTCGCGTAGAATTAGTTTATTTACCTGTTTTACCATATATTGTATGTTATAAACCATAACCTTTTTTTTACACAAGCGGAGTTGGATAAAAAGTACCCTAAATATTTTACGTCTCAGTGGTGTCCTTAACAAATCTTTTATAAGTTAAAAGGTGCAGTTTTAAATAAAATGCTTATCCTGTACACGTATTAGTGACGTAATAATACTAATAATATAATTATACCAAGAGCAAGATCCTGAAGGCGAATCGCAAATTTTCACTGTAGTGTTTTAAAAAAAGTATGGTTAAATCTAAACAATAAGTGCACAGGTAAATAATGTATTTATTTAATTCTTTCATTATTTACGCTCTTTACCCAATGTATTTATTACAAATAATAAATAAAGATACAAACTTCGTTGATATCGTCCTACAATAAAATTATCGTAAAGCACGCGGTCAAATACGGAACTAACAATTTCGTATGGTAAAACCAGTTTGCGTAGACAGTGGCGCCTTTGAGAGCTTCATTTGAAATATTGTTGCACGTTTACTTCAAGCGCCGATTCTGGGTGGCAACTGGCAACCCGCTAGTGTTTGCTGCGATAAGTAGTCTTGGACTGTTGACAGGCCACGCGGGAGCGCGCGTGGTGGAGATGAAGTTACCCTTCTAATAGTATTTATTCTTATGCCTTTACTAAGGTTTTATGCGGTATTGTAGGTAGGTAGGTACTTCAAGTTTTTACATAATATTATAACAGCAATCGAATACTTTAAGTTTTGTACGGAAAAATCTTGCAGTGTAGGGCCGTGTGAAACGCGGGCCGTGGTTCACGTACTATTTTTTTGTTAATCTTAAAAGTATCACAACTAATTTTATACCTCCGGAGCCCCGGACTAGGTACCTACAGATTGGCATATAAGATTGCTAAAAATCAGAGTTTGTAATATACTGGAATTTTGTTATCATGATTGCTTTTCTTATTTCGATTCGATTAATTTTGTGTGATGTGTCGTGTCGTGAGGCGTCGGAACTGTACCGTTTTTATACAATTGGTATGGTGACACTTGTAATACATAGTGTGCCACAATGTGTTGTTATGGCTTAAGTGCGTTACTCTGTGATAATGTAGCATTCCAATGGTGAAACAATTTTTGAAATCTGTCCAGTACTTTTTGTATTATTCGTTACAATATAATTCGGTACATAAATACCTACAAAACTTTTATCTTTATAACATTAGTGTACATGTATAAAAAGATACATTTTTGATGCGTCCCGACACGATACGTCTTTATATTTGCCGGTTCCATGATTTGGTGGATCGGATATGTTTTTAGATACATAAAGTTATAGATCTAAAGTCTAAAGTAATCTAAGTAGTCTATAAGCCCGCCGTATTAATAAACTCATCTCCCGTCATAAGACACGTCAAAGTTAACGTCAAGCCATAGAACACTGTAATTTTTGACGCATCTTGAGATGAGCATTAAAGTAGAGATACGGTTTATTAATACGTCCCGTGTCCCACTGCTAGGCAAAGGTCTCCCCTCATGTTTCCACTCATATCTAGATCTAGCCGACTCTTGCCCGCCAGGATCGAATTTATCCAAAATGTCCCGCCATCATCATCTTCTTTATCTTTTTTTGGTCTGCTTCTAATCCGGCTGCCGTTAACTGGGACTCAGTCGGTTGTTGTGATCTTGATTCAGTTTTCTTTAGATTGGTTTGGCGCTCTTTCGTCACACATCGGCAATCTAGTCCTGGAGAGCAGGTCGGGGTTTCTAATGCGATTAGACTTAGAATGCTCCATGGATCGCCAGTAAACCTTGAGTTTGTTGTTTTGAATATCAGTATGGGCCCAGATTTGGCTGCCGTAACTACTCGGACTTATCTATATATGTATGTAAACACTTTATTGTAAGAAAATCAAATACAATATTTACAGAATAGGAATGTACAAATGTGAACTTATCCTTTTGAGGGTTCACTTCCAAGCCGTCCAGCCCAATGGTGCTAGACAAGTTGCATTCGACAATCGTTAGCGATTATGTTTCGATTGATAAATGTATGGAATTGACGTAAGCCACCGAGATAGTAACGTGACACTTACGTCAATTCCATATATTTTTCAACCGAAACATAATCGCTAACGATTGTCGAATGCAACTTGTCTAACACCACAGGTTCATTGAATTCGGATAGACAGGATGTACATATCTAAAGCGCTTATAAAGTTATTAGATTTTGCCCGCGACTTCGTCAACCTAGTAGTCTAGCCTTGGAAATGACACGTTTTCCGGGATAAAAACTATGTGTATCTATATAAATATACTTATAAAACATTTCTCTGTACCTACGTCGGTTAGTTGAGGCGTTAGGCGTGCACGCAGAACATACACTTTTACATTTAAAATACATATTAGTAACTTAATAAGAGAATTATAAAGATAACAAAATTGAAAGTTATAATTTATGTCAACAAAATCTCCGGTCGCTCTTTGCATTTACGTCAAATGGAATGGAGTGAACTCTTCTTCATAGAATTAAAATGTTTCGTCTGGACCTTATCAGTTTTATTAGCATATTTCAACGCAGTGAATCGAACAAATCTAAGTATGGTAATTTGCAATTACAACGCGCGTGTTGTTATATCGTATCAGGTTTACGATATCCTGTCCGACATAGTTGACAATTTGTTGTATGTTTTATATGTATTTCTCTATATCCTCGTAAGGCCCAACGGCCTAAATTTAGGACATTTGTCAAAGTGACTTTAAACTTTAGTTGACTGACACTAGATTCTTTTTTGAACAAGCAAAATTTAATGTGGGCCTTATGAGGGCTATATAAGTATGCTCATCGTAGTTTAGTACCCATAATCCAGCCCTGAGCTTAGTTTGGGACTTAATCAATTTTCGTAAGATTATCTCCGAATATTTATTTATTTAAGCCGAAGTAATTGAATTGGTTACAGACATGGGTGACAGCATCGCTGAAAGCCGACGTGGGCTGGTTCAGTGTCGACATATTTATATAATGGCGCGGCCTCAAACTATGATCAGAACTAATTCGACTGTAAGTGCCTGTTCCGCCCCGCCCGGCATCGGCAATCACAGCTGATCAGTGTCCATTTTTAGCCGTTTGTAGCACAATTAGAAGCCACTCGTCACACTTAAACACAAACAAATGGGATCCTAATTTAAAGCAATTGGCCGCATGTACCGAATCGATAGGCAATTTACTGAAGAGTTCCAGTGAAAAAACGTCCGGTGACATTGCGCTAAGGTTTATTAATAATAAACTTAACCATTTTATTATCTCAAGGTCATAACGGTCGCACAACTGGTGAAATATGAATGGTAGTGTATGGAAATATGCCTATACGCATAATAAGGGTAATGTAAAATAAAATATACCTGCATAAGTATCTTCGTTTAAGAACTTGGCCCAAACTAGATCGAAGACTGGAATAACGCTGTGTGAATTTATATCTATTTTCTATTTTACTAGGTTAGTTAACGAAACCAACGATCATTGAGTAAACCTTATACCTATTAATTAGTGCAGTTAGGTATTAAATATCAGACCTCACATCATACCGCACAGTTGCTGGAAATAGTCAGGTAAAATGGTTTTATATTTTATTGACGGTCAGTTAATGGTAGTACCTATCGAATAAACGTAATTATTGAGTTTCATTCAAGTTAGAATATTTTCGGATCATTAGAAGTTTATGGAACCGGGCGTAAGTCACTAATTCATTTTTACGTAACAAATAAATCACTGTAATTAAAATAAACTGCTTGAGTTCATGATAACATTTGAATGAAACGGATCGTCTTCCGCTGATACGCCGAAAAGTTATGGCGTGATTAGTAAACAACTCTAATGCCGGCGAAATTAGAGGCAATTCGTATTGTAGGTGCCATTACAAGTTTCTTAATGGTACAAAATACAAGAAGCACTAATATGGACTTTATTATTTCGGGTGTAAAATAAACGCACTCACCTTTGACCAAAATCATCGTATAAACGGCGAAGAACGCGAATAGGTAAAACAAAACCGCACACAATGCCATAGTTATGAACACAACGATGACTTCTGTCGGCAACCAGCAACCATTCGATACTGATCACTGCAGCCTAAGTATGTTTATAAGAAAATCCTTATTTTGTAAATATTATAAACGGGCCAATAATTTGTGCAGTGCTCACCTGAGTCGGCGGTCATCATAGGAACTAGTACCACATGTTTGCACATCGCTGCTGTAGTGTGAGTCTGGTGGTGGTCTGTTGGGTTTCTTCACTGTTTTTGATTCTTATTGAGATGTGTGGTGCGGTGAGCGGTCAGGTGGCGGCGCGCATGGCGAGTGTGCTAGCGCGGTGCTCCACTAGCGGCCGCCGTCTCACTGGCCAGTGGCCCGCTGCCGCTCGCGAGCTTCCCGCCGCTGACGAATTACCGACCGACTAGCCGCTAGCGGCTTGCCGCCATCTGCTACGACAAACGGCGAAATAAGGGTCAGCGCTACGACACAGGGTACCACATGTCAGCAAAATTAAAATATTGCATTATTTTTGGCAGGTTCCGTAAACAAGAAACCCTGACGCATCGTGGAGCATTTTGAACCAGCAGTGATAAATCTATAGGACTATATCGAATATCGTAACATATTCGTTTTTTTTTGAGATCTATGTCTGTTCAGAGTTTCTCATTTACTTAAACGTATTCTAGTAATTAAGGCGTATAACGTAACGAGCAGTTTTGCCAACAATTAATAAACCACGTTTTGCAATCACGGAGCCTATACATACATATAAGAAAAATAACGGCCACCACTCTTTTATCACAGATGTTTCTTTGAAAAAGAATGTAAAATATATAGTATATTAGATAGAAGGGCACCCGTCGGTCGTAGTCGGTTTCAAAAAACCGGGCATTCTGACCATGCTCGGTGTAGGGTAGACCCCGACGTTTTCATCCTGTTTAATCATTTATCAATTTATGCGGAATGCATCCTAGCCGTGTCATTTGTATAATTTTGGTGCTGTATGCTAATTGATAGCCTAAAAATTTTGCTGATATGCCGTATAGCACTGTTCACGGAATTCTATGAACCGAAAAGCCACGCTCTTTTTATAGATTCTGCGCGAAGATATATTCTGTTCACGGGGCACCTTACACAAGTCGATGGCCATCTGCATGGTGATAGGGTTGTCACATGCCCGAAGAAAATACTACAATCTGTATCTAATTTCACATATTAAGACGATTTTGGTCCGCGTCCGCCCGACTGTAAAAATCCGCCTTTATACGTCATGATTAGAGCGATCAGTATAGTGCTTCCGCGTCATCTGTTTGCAGTCCTACCGTGTTGTAAAAAGTGGGGGTACCGGTCTGTATAAGTACTTTTGATACTTATAATATAGGTCAATATAACGATTAAGGAATATAATGCCCTTTTGGTATAACAATAGTTGGCATACTCTGATATGATCTCGTTATCATTAGGTATAATACTTACACTAGTAATACCTACCTATACTCGTAAAAACTATTAATCTACCAGTTATACGGTATAACGTATATGTGATATAACTGTGTTCGATATAACGCTCATTGGGTATAATGTTGTACTGGTATAATCCATAACATATTTATTCTGCGTTAAGGCAGGTCTCCGTTATGTACGATGACGAGCGAAGCGAGGAGGAGTGTTAGGAAGAACTGCGACCCTACAATGTACAATGTTGTTATATCAATCATTGCACACCCATTGTAAAAGAATGGTAAAATGGGTTGTTACTTGTTACTCATGGTAATGCACGTGACAGTATGGAACAGCTGTATGGAATCGACCGGACGCGACGGCAGCCGAGCGCAGCTCTCCGCGTACGTGAGGAGCGCACCGGCAACGTCTCGTCGCAGCCGACCGGCTGCCGCGGCACTCACGCGGATCCGAACGGGCTCCAAGCTGTGTTAATTCCATGCAAATATGAAATTAAACTATGTAGTGTTTATACGCATTAATTGCCTTTCGTTAATTGTTGTGCGGTTGTAACATGAATTAGTGGGCGGACCTCGTGGAAATTAAAACACTATATCAAAGACTTAAGCAGAGCAGCCTGGCAAAAACAAAAAATGCATTTGCGAAAAAAAATAATCTAACTTTTTAATAACTGGTCCACGAGCTCTCGGGTGTTTTTTTTCGGGAATTAACGCTCTCATGGAGTCAAAGGTGAACACGATCTTAACTTGTAACATCGTTTAGAGTTTGGACTTGTAAATAAGACCATCTCGAAAAAGTACAAACTGTTTGTTGTAGTGTGAATTTTGGGACACATATCGGTACAGATATTTCAATTACATTTTTTTATATCCTTTATATCCAACATATTTAATGCGTATAATAAGCATTTAAGCAGGAAATATTTATTTATTTATTTATTTATTGAAACAAAATCCACAGCTCAATATACATATAACAATTTACAAAAAAGTATTATGTTATAAATCACCGGCCAATTACGGATTTACATTTTATAATTTTTAACTGCTAAATAACACACCAAACATTACATTAACTATTTAGAAAATAAGAGCAAGGTTTTTATTTAAAATAACAAACAAACATTTAGGAGAATTAAATAAATATTGGTGAGATCTGGCAACCCTAGCTCCTGCCCTTATCAACATCACGCCAATTTTACCTGGAACGGCCCGCCTGCATTTATCAATGACCGTTTAGCAGAACACCAACCAGATCCTAGAACCTCTATCGTCATTGACAATATGGTCATAATTGCTTGATCCATACTTTCATATCATGGTATTTTCAGTAAAAATTGGAAGTTCGTGGGAATTCACGCATGCTACTTAGAATCGATACAAAGAAGTTTATTGTCGTAATAAAACCTTGGAGCGAGGGGGTGTAAGTAATATTGAAAACTGAACTTGCAACTTTTTTAGAAGTTGAAGTACGGTATCACTGACGTGTACTTCTGGCGTAACTCTTCCGGCCATGTACTGAAATAATAATTACACCGTAGTAAGGTGAAGGTAAAATGGCGTGTGCAAATAAAAAACCGGCTAAGTGCAAGTTGGACACGAACATCTAGGGTTCCGAACCTAAGTCTTGTTTAAAGTCCTGTTGCTGCTTGGTATCATTATCTTTTAGAAGCCGCCATAAATGACACATGTACAGCTATTTTAAGTAAACAGAAACCGTAAATGCCATTTCTATACTTTTGCTTTTTATTTTGATTATTTTCATTGGGAATGGAAATTTATTTTTAAGTAATTAAATAGTGGGGTAGGTTAAGATCCAGAGCGAAGCCGTTTTGTGTGCCTACTTTACTTAATGTGGTGTCACTTTTTACAACAATCATACTACAACCAATAGTAGGGGAGCCCAAGAGGGGATTTTGGGGTTTACTAAAGCGCGGCAGATTAACATACAGGGAGGTACCTAGTACCTACGCCATTAAATACCTCCACCAAGTATTAGCCCCGTATATGTGGCCGCGCATCAAGGATAAAGGATCAGAATAGTAAAAAAAAATTGATCATCTGAAATTCTCGAGCGCGTCAGATTAAGGTAGGGTAAGTTAGTTATATGCTAAAAAGTGTATATTCCACTAATCTGACTGACTTTTTGCACATTCTAATAATGACCGCGAGTTTGGGTCACATCCAAATCGTCAGATTATTACAAAAGAGCCTTCTTTTAGGTTCACTCAACATCCCCTTTGAAAATCTGACGCGCTCGATGTTTTTTTTTTTCTGTTTTCAACCCTTACGTACCGCCACCCCCATCATGGAAACAATCAGATTAGCATACGTATGTTTTCAAAAATACGAAGGACGTGGATGCTATTAATATCTGACGCGCTCGAGTATGTCCATGCAACTGTTTTTTTTACATTTTTGAAAATTTATACCCGCTCCCCCCACCGATGAAAGTGTATACATATATTATATGACATTTTTTTCTTCTTATCATCTAAGTTTCGCAATCCAATAGGTCTCTTTGACGCTCGAGTAGATCCCGATTTAGCACCCTGGGCTCCCCTACTACAACGCTTGTTGCGAGATGTCATTAATTAGGTACATGCTGTCTTCATCGTTGAAGTAACCTAAGCCTGTAGCGAAGTGACAATAGCGTTTCCACTTGTAGAAGCGCTAATATATGTTCATCCCTTTCTTAACTAGTAATCGAGTGCGAGACGGATGGTGTCGTAGCGTTAACGTTTGTGTATTAACAACGGAAACATTAGTAACGATTATTTTGACAGATGACAAGTTGCTAATCTATGGAAGGATCAACATGTTATTAATGCATAGGAGGTGCTGTCATCTATGTGTTGGAGGTTGAAACTAAACCAGGCAACTCCGCAGATAACTTTTAAAATACTACGCTTTTTTCGATATTACAATACCGGAATTAAAAGGTAATGAATATCAGATTTACGATATTGATATGCCCAATATCGGAATTCGATTTCGATATTGAAAGTGTTACGGTATTGCTCCGTCTAATCTCGGAATTGTAATATCTGAAAATTGGTCCGAGATTCCGAGATCTCAGAGTTCATGCCCTAGTTATAGTAGAGAAGTTTATGGAAATAGGCATGCAGGCAAATCTGGGCACTGTCAAAAAGCAGTCCCCATACAAAATATTAAGCAAAGTCAGGGCTGTCCAAAATTGTAAAATACGAGTAACACACAAAATTTAAAAATGCCTATTATTATAAAAATACCTAAAAA
This sequence comes from Acleris holmiana, assembly GCA_949316455.1. Lineage (NCBI taxonomy): Eukaryota > Metazoa > Arthropoda > Insecta > Lepidoptera > Tortricidae > Acleris > Acleris holmiana. Next base: position 7,403,875 of record OX438764.1, read on the forward strand.
TCACAGAATCTTCAGTAGTAGTTAAATACCAACATTTTATTGCAATATGGACGTTTAATTACGACTAGCACAAATCTAGCATCATAAATTAATATTTAATATCATAATTGGTTGTAAATGGCAAAAAGACGAATTTAGTTGGACTAACCTATCATTTTATAAAATGTCATTTCTTGCTTTTTAATAACGGTTTTTAGTTTTTTTTAATAGGTATGTAAAGTCTAGTACGTAATAAGGCTCTGTTAAGTCTACTATTTTATTCAGTGTTACTTTAAAATTGTGTAAGACTGTAACACAGGGCTTGCTAGCTCAAGATCCAGGGCTAAGGATAGATTTGTATTTACATTGCCAATAAATATACATATATATATATATATATATATATGAATAGACTCCTTGAATAGACTCGCTAATATGAAATAATAATAATAATAAAAAAAACATATTAGTGAGTCTATTCAAGGTACATCCTGCGAACTACATATATCGTTATCGAAATTGTATCGGATTGACGCAAGCTGCGGGACTGTCGCTAGGAGCGTTTATGTCAATTTCATATATATTGAGAGTTTTAGAAAACGTTTATTTAAGCGTTATGAATCTTGTCTATGCCCCCATGCGCTCTAGCGTGACTGCAGACATTATTACCGGTTGGGATCAATAATCGATCCCATCTGGGATACATCTAAAAAAATATTCCCGGTTTTTATTTCTTTTTATTCGATTAGCCTTTTAAAAGGAGCCAATTTCATGACAAAGTATAATTGTTATTCATAATAATTTATTAATTAATAGTAACCTCGCCTTTTTACTATGATAAAGTGGCGAAGATATTTAAAAACAGAAGGGATCGGAACTGGTTTAAAAATACCGTTTAATACCGGCTTATGTCGGTTTTGCTAGAGAACGCGAATGTTTAGAGAACTTTATTTTAACCTTAATTAACAGGTTTAATCTTCGAGCGGCGAATCGAGAAACCAAAAGCTTTGTACTGATTAAAACACTAAGCGGCGCTTGTTTATCGTGCATAACGTGCGTCTGGACTAACCGGTTTCTTTAGCTCGATACCGGTTTATTAAAAAGAACTTTATATAAACGTTATCCCAAAAACTGATATAACACCGGTTTATGCGAACGGAAAAGAAAAGGTTTTGCGTTAAGTACGCAATAACGGTTTGAAAATGTATCATCATCATCATCAGTATATCAACGTATAGATAAATCAACGAGAGCATGGCTTTGCATATGTAGTAGTAGTGTATGTTTACAGGCATTCTATATTTGAATTTTCTTTTTTCTCGTACTATCAGCATTAAAAGAGGTTTGTTATATATTGAAGAAGTAAATACCTAAATAATGTCAGTGTCAAATTGTGAATATTATTTACGTTGTGCATATATTTTTACGTCTGATTTTATTGTATACAAGTTACATAATTTAAAAAAAATATGGCAGTGTGTAATTATGGTCCGATTGAGAGGAATACTATTACTGCTGAGGACTGGGAAAATATTTGTCACCATGTCGAATCTTGTGACAGCTCAGATGAAGAACATGATAGCGACTAAAAGCAAAAAACAGAGGACTGAGGAGGTATGTCATTTTATCATATGAAGAGAAAATTATTCTCCTTTTGTTGCAAACGGTACAACCACTCCAATGCAATTCCATGTTCTCGATAATTCATCTATAATGACATAAATATTCCTAATCACAGATCCGAAACGGACGCGGTGTGAATAAGGCATTACAGAAACCCTGCACGATGAACTTCCAATCCCTCTCTTTCCCCACAAATGATACATAATCTTATGAGCAAAATTAACGGAGTCTCGTTCCACTGAAATAATTTACAATCATTTACAAATGCTCACTGGTGTATTAATGTAAGTATATTAACTGATAGGTTCCAAGTTCCAATTTAAACAAAACAACACATTCATAAAATGGGAGTTTAATATTGTTATGACTTACTTCCATAACTAATTTTACAAAGTAGCACTTTACGAGTATGTTTCCGTACTAGAAAAGAAGGCGGCTATCTGCATAGTAATAGTGTAAGAATTTTGAATTTAATGCGGATGTCAATAGAGTATAGAATGCTTTGACTACTACATGGCAGTTAGCCCCCTTCTTTGGTATAACGGCAGTATGTGCGGTGCGGTGGGATATTATAGCAGTCAATCGAGATAAAAAGGTATCAGGTAAATTGTGCCTCCAAAATTCACGAGCGTCGTAAAAGGAGGTCGTAACGAAAGGAGTTTCGTTGCAAACAAGATAATAATATGCTCGTACTTACCCACTGTGAGATTAAATCAGACAGTGTGGCTAGACAAGTTGCATTCGACAATCGTTAGCGATTGTTTCGATAGAAAAATGTATGAAATTAACGTAAGCCGCCGAGATAGTCACGTGGTACTTGTACTATCTCGGAGGCTGACATCAATTCCATATATTTTTCAATCGATACATACTCGCTAACGATTGTCGAATGCAACTTGTCTAGCCCCACATGGCTATCAAGTTATCAACCGAGTATTGAGCTGTTTCCCGCGACTTCGTTCAGGTAGAAGTCGTTTATCGCTATTCCCTCAGGAACCGTCCAAATTTTTGGGGATAAAAAACTTTTTTCATCAGTTTATCCGTGATAGCGTAACAAAAAGACAGACAGATAGTTACTTTCAAATTTATAATACTGGTATAGATGCGAAAGTTTGTGCGTTGGGTTCTTCTTCACGCTGCAGCAGCTGGACGGATTTAGATGACATTTGGAATGGAAACAGCTTACCTTGGCTGATACATAGGCTTATTCAACCCGAAAAATAAAAAGTTCCCGTAGGAATAACGATAATCGAAATCTGTGCGGACTAAGAAGCTAGTAGTTGGGTACAATACTAGGTATTTATGGGTGAATTGCAAAAATATTGTACACAGTTAAGGACCTAATTGATGTCAAAGTTTAATTGACACAAATTATTTTTCCTTCGTTTAACGGAGATTAACATCACGATTGTATAACTAATTTTCGTTACACAAAGGAAAAATATTTTATTTCTATTAAACTTTGACATCAATTAGGTCCATAACTATGGACAATATTGTTGCAATTCACCCTTTTCCGGGTAGTTACAGATCTCATACTCCATTTGTTTGGGTATAAAATGGTAAAAAAAAATGTTTATTAATTAAGTAGGCCGCATGGGCACTTTAACACGTCAAAAGTCTACCAACGCTTCCCAAGGTAGCTACTTAACTAAATGTAGACCAGGTAAACAAACAAAACCACGTGGCTCACTTTAAGCACAGATTAAATAAGGGTTACTTACTACGTAACTGCCTTAACAGCCAATCCCAACTGTTTTGTCGAGCTTTAAGATGAAAGTGTGGTCTGCTTCTAGTGGCTGAAGAACTTTATGTAGGAACCAGGGCGTTTTCCAAAAAAAGTGTACATCGTTAAAGACAAAATTAAGAAAATTCAACTTTTTCCATTTGGTCACGAAAAATAACGTATCTAGTTGTATGGCTAATTTTCGTTACGAAATGTAAAAAGTTAAATTTTCTTAACTTTGTCCTTAACGATGTACACTTTTTTTTGGAAAACGCCCACCACTTGTATTTTTGTTAACATTTAGTTAAGTATCTAAACAAATAAAGTATAGACAAGGGCTAAAGTAGGTAACTATGTAACAAAATATACCTAATATAATGACATGAGGCAGTTTCGTTTTGAGGGCTGTGGGAAGACGACGGGGCCGCTTCCAGGGATTCCGCTAGAGATCTTAAATCTGTAATAATTTCCCTCGAGTTCTGCGAGAACGTGGGCAGAGGAAGTCGTTTGGTTCACTTTGTCCTAAGTATAAGAGAATAATGGCTCATGTATGTTATGTTATCGCGCTGTAAAGTAATTTAATGGTTGTTAGTGGAGCGCGGTTAGTTAGGTTAGGATCTTATCCCTGGTTATAAAAGATTGCTAAAATAATAATGTGGGTTAACATCATTCGTGCCTATCACAGTTTACATCAGCTGGGCTTGAATTCTTCTTTGTATTTCCCATTTTGCTATCGTATTGTTAACATTGTGATAGATTTTATTTTCTTGACAGTTAACGCAGCGAAGTTGTAATCAATACGATTGCAATAGGGGTAGAAATGTAGAGGAATAGTGGCCCATTTTGTTTTTTGTAATGCATATTTGCTAACTTCATCATTTATTTAGTTATTTATAAAACAGTTAATATTTACATGTGTATTATGATAGTAAAAACTATACATTTGTTTTATAACCTGAATTATTCTTGCAACGGGTGATATCTAGACACACGGTAGTGTGTCCGGACAAGTTCGAAGTTAAAGCCGAGCGAGACCTTATTTCCCACCATCATAACTTTTTCCCAGCGCTACAAGGAACCTGATTTTTTTACAACTTACTTAAGTCTATGATCTCACGGCCTAGTGTGAAAATTAAAGTTCTGACACTATCCTATAAAAAGGAGTAATTTTTTAAAAAACTATCTTGTACAGCCTGACTGACTCACATCAAAACCCTCCCGGATAGGGCACCATTAGCGCAATACCTTTTTTCTTTTAAATATTTAGGCAACAAACAGTCTTATTAATAAGTATAATACACTTAATAGAATGACCTTAAGTGCCATACTTAAATATACTAATTACGTTACATTAACTTATTTATGTCGTATTGTCATCGTTATATAGCTCTTATTTATTAGACAGTAATGGCGGTCGAGTTAAACACAATACTTAAAAAAGGCAAAGGCAATAAAGTTTTAACCCAGTATTAAATTAAAATATTTAAACTCCTCATTAGAAATTACTAGGGGAAACTTAAAACACGTTTGTTGTGCTTAAATATTAACTTTATTCGGTTTTTAGTATTTGTTGTTATAGCGGCAACAGAAATACATCTTCTGTGAAAATTTCAACTGTCTAGCTATCACGGTTCATGAGATACAGCCTGGTGACAGACAGACAGACGGATGGACAGACGGACAGACGGACAGCGAAGTCTTATAGTAATAGGGTCCCGTTTTACCCTTTGGGTACGGAACCCTAAAAATGATGTACTTATTTTTTCCAGCATTTGAGCAGCAGACAGCAGCGGTTGTCTTATCCCCACACCGGAACACAGCAATGCGAACACTGCTGCTTGGCGGTAGGTTAATGGATAAGATGGTGGTAGCAATCTGGACCCTGCACCACGGTTGGTAGGCCTCCACAGTAGAATCTCAATGTTTGAGCGATTATTGTAAATTATGACATTATAAATAGTTCGGATCTATCACTTGCTTCCATCTTAAAAAAAACTGAACATTGTAATAAACATATAGCAAAATAGAAACAACTCGGCTACTAAATTGCTGATACTGACAAATGCCTAGGGCCCTAGGCCCTAGGTGCTAGGTCATCGAGCGTGACCTTGCAGTTTCTACTTACAATTAACTAGTTTTCCACTTAGCGTCGTGATAATTTTGACGAAACGATTCCATTAGGCGTCGTTATAACTTTAATGAGAGCCCCGGGAGGCCGGGAAGCATCGTTACGAGGGTTTTATTGAGCGACAATTCATTAATCTGAGAGGGCAGCCGGTTTACTCAAAAGTTAGGTAGGTATATCGCCGGCCGTTATTTCCATTCAAAATCTAAAACAGTGAGGTCACACAAAGAGCAAACTGGTCAAAAGTGAGTCGGGCCACGCGCAAAGTAACTAGTAAACTCTACTTTAGATGTGATAGTTTTCCTTTTAACTTCGTTGGAAATATGTACTACCGTGACTTTTTTCATATACGCACATACATATCACGCCTCCATTCCCAGAGTGGGGTAGGCTGAGCTACAGAAATACCAACAACACTAAAAAGAGTTGTTGATATTTTTGCAACCACATTTTGCACAGTCAGGCTAAGATGTTTACCGATGTTTTTTTCACATTTTAACCCAAAAAATATCAAGACGTACGGGTTCCATTGTTAGCTTTGATGAAAAAAAAGCTTTCCGCTGAAGACGTAAAAAGGTTGTTCAAAGCGTTTGTTAAGTGGAAAACAAATATTTGAAAAGGGATAGAATAACGGAGCGTACGACAGCCAATGCTTATTCGAACTCAACCTTTCCTGTGCGATTAAATAACACCACATACACCAACGTTATGTATGATAGATACTCGTAGCTTATGAACATGGCAGTAATAGCGTCAGAGTCGAAAACAATACAAATGCAATACAGGAAAAGTCAATGTAGAATAAAGGCCCGGTATGGATTTGTGGTGCTCAAAAATAAAAAAATCTCATTATTAATCGATTGTTTTGCCCGCGACTCCGTCCGCGTAGTAGTTTTTATCACTGCTCCCTCGGTAGTGTTAAATTTTCTGGGATAAAAAGTAACAAGACTTTTTCCGGCTATAAAACCATAATCTGTATAAAATTTCCCATCATTTGGTTGAGGAACAGACCGTGAAGATGGCACAAACAAACAAACAATTAAATTTGTAATAGATTTTTTTATTTCACGCTTTTTTAATTTCTCCATCTGAGTGCCTGTTTGTGGCATCGTAACTCCCAAACGGATGAATGGATTTGGACGCAGATTTTTTAAAATAAAGCTACATTAATCAGCATGGTTAGCGCAAGATTTCATGAAAATTGGTTGAGCCATTTAAGAGATATCATGATAGTTGGAAATCGTCCAGCCGTGCGTTTTTATGGAATCTCTTATCTTTGTGGAATCAGCTCTCGGCGTCTGTGTTTCCGAACCCTTACGACTTGGACGGACTTCAAAAAACGAGCCTAAACGAGCCTACGAGTCTTTTTTCGAAGGTTGGCAGCGCACTTGCGATTTCTCTGGTGTTGCGGGTGTTTATGGGTCGCGGTTATATTATATACCATCAGTGGGCCGAGCACGCTGCAACGAGACAATTTTTGACATACGGTCGGGATAAGGTTTAAAATAAAAGTGTGTATTGTTGATTAAAGTCCTTTAATTATTAAGCAACGTAATCCCCGGGTGACTGTCATTTTAATAAATTCATAATAATATTTGACACTAGTTCCCGTTTGACCTCATTTGACACTAAGTCCCGTGGCAGCGTGCTCGGCCCACAGGTGACCCGCTTGCTCGTCTGCCTCCTTTTTTCCAGTAACAAAACCACCTACCCTGTGCTCCGCAACGAACGGGTTGACGTTAGTATTTCAAACCCTTTCAGTCGCTTGACGGTTTAATTAGTGAAATTACTTTTCACAGTTGTTTTGGTGGGTGGGCCTGTTATTAACGCAGTCTAATAAATTAAATTGTTAACAACGACGGTAAAACGTGCAATAGTAGTAATGCCAAATGACAATGGGTAAAAATGTTTGGAACGTAGTTCCCGCCTATGTAGACATAATTTTAAAAAGACTCAGAAATGGCCTAGTGTTTTACGCATTGTTTTTTTCAAAATCACTTTTCACCCTAGGGATGGATGGGCTATTTTCAGCCCGCTAATGAGATATGGAAATCTTTACTTTCCGTATGGAAGAGATGAAAATCTTGTTTATTAATTGGATAAGGGAGTGTCGGTGTAAACGTGGCGGCGGCGACGGCGGCGTCTCGCCGGGGCGGCGCGGCGCCGGCGCGGCGGCTACGCGGCTTCTTGGCCTTGCGGACCCCTGAGGCGAGACCATGATGATGATAGACACTCAGTATATGTCGTCACACCCAGTCAAATAAACTACCCTCTTAAGAGGATTGTAAAGCAAGGAAATTTCCATCTTAAACTTCCCTTAAACGTTGACCAATTTTAATTATTTTTGAATATGTTGTATATCTTATGAAAACCGGGCAAGAGCATGTCGTACCATGCTCAGTGTAGGGTTCCGAAGCTGTTAAGTACTAAAAATATAAGATCAAGAAGTAATAAACTAATTTTCTATTTAAAATCGTTTGGTGCCGTTCTAGATGTCTGTATCTCAAGAACAAATGATGTCTAATTTATTTATTTTTCCATTTGGTCACGAAAAATAACGTATCTAGTTGTATGGCTAATTTTCGTTACGAAATGTAAAAAGTTAAATTTTCTTAACTTTGTCCTTAACGATGTACACTTTTTTTTGGAAAACGCCCACCACTTGTATTTTTGTTAACATTTAGTTAAGTATCTAAACAAATAAAGTATAGACAAGGGCTAAAGTAGGTAACTATGTAACAAAATATACCTAATATAATGACATGAGGCAGTTTCGTTTTGAGGGCTGTGGGAAGACGACGGGGCCGCTTCCAGGGATTCCGCTAGAGATCTTAAATCTGTAATAATTTCCCTCGAGTTCTGCGAGAACGTGGGCAGAGGAAGTCGTTTGGTTCACTTTGTCCTAAGTATAAGAGAATAATGGCTCATGTATGTTATGTTATCGCGCTGTAAAGTAATTTAATGGTTGTTAGTGGAGCGCGGTTAGTTAGGTTAGGATCTTATCCCTGGTTATAAAAGATTGCTAAAATAATAATGTGGGTTAACATCATTCGTGCCTATCACAGTTTACATCAGCTGGGCTTGAATTCTTCTTTGTATTTCCCATTTTGCTATCGTATTGTTAACATTGTGATAGATTTTATTTTCTTGACAGTTAACGCAGCGAAGTTGTAATCAATACGATTGCAATAGGGGTAGAAATGTAGAGGAATAGTGGCCCATTTTGTTTTTTGTAATGCATATTTGCTAACTTCATCATTTATTTAGTTATTTATAAAACAGTTAATATTTACATGTGTATTATGATAGTAAAAACTATACATTTGTTTTATAACCTGAATTATTCTTGCAACGGGTGATATCTAGACACACGGTAGTGTGTCCGGACAAGTTCGAAGTTAAAGCCGAGCGAGACCTTATTTCCCACCATCATAACTTTTTCCCAGCGCTACAAGGAACCTGATTTTTTTACAACTTACTTAAGTCTATGATCTCACGGCCTAGTGTGAAAATTAAAGTTCTGACACTATCCTATAAAAAGGAGTAATTTTTTAAAAAACTATCTTGTACAGCCTGACTGACTCACATCAAAACCCTCCCGGATAGGGCACCATTAGCGCAATACCTTTTTTCTTTTAAATATTTAGGCAACAAACAGTCTTATTAATAAGTATAATACACTTAATAGAATGACCTTAAGTGCCATACTTAAATATACTAATTACGTTACATTAACTTATTTATGTCGTATTGTCATCGTTATATAGCTCTTATTTATTAGACAGTAATGGCGGTCGAGTTAAACACAATACTTAAAAAAGGCAAAGGCAATAAAGTTTTAACCCAGTAGAATAGAGGCCTAGAGCATATAGCCAAGCAGCATTCGTTTCTACAAACGTAACGCTACGACACCACCTGACTCGCTCAAGATTATTTGTTAAGAAAGGGTTGGCCCTATTAGCGCTTCTACAAGCGCAAACGATATCGTCACTTGTATAGGCTCGGTACTAATTAACTATGATTATCATTAAGAATAAATATATTTAGTTATTATCTAATACCTACCCGGAAAGTAACCCCCGCCCGGCCATGGATTGAATGTCATTTGTTTCTTTAGGTATTTTCTTGGCAAAATGAAAAAAAGTCGTGAATTTAAACCTCTTCAGAATTTTAAACAGCATAAAAAATTGATAAAAATAAATTTTTAAAAAGTGAATGTTATGGTAAGTATCATTATTATAGGATACATCGCCAAGAAAAGGGTAAAATCCAACCTTTACAAAATACACCATATATTTTACGAAGCCAAATTGTGTGTCCTGATTGGTTAATTAATTTCATTATTTCATTATATGGCGCTGCATAATCAAATTATTGATTTTCATTAGTATCTGGACTACAATATTGTCGACCAATCAGCAAACATTCTTGGCCAGTCCATAAAGGTGATGTTTAGTGACCCGAAAACAGTCCAATTTGGCACTATTTCCGAGCTGTGTTGAGAACAATTATTAATTGGAACCATTAATAATGAACCATAGCATGAGGTTAAGTACCCAACGAGACAGCGCAGGGATATCATCGAACATTTTTGAAGTGCTTATTGCCATTACATGTATTTTGAGCTCCTAACTTTACAATTTTATTTAATAGCCAACACATAATATTGACATATTTAGTAAACTGACATATAATGGCTCAAAATACATTTATTTACAACAAATTGATCTAACTGTAGTCAAACTTGGCACCTTCTTAGATATCAATTACTACTTTTGGTGGCACATGATAACTTGGCCTTTTTTTACATAACTACGTTTTTGTTCGGATTAGAGATTACCTAGATCCGGTCATTTGAATGACGTTAGCGTGTGGTGCAATTGGTTACGCAAACTTTAAACTGACAATAGTACGTTGAGAACTCTAGATCCTTCCTATTCAATATGAACGTCGTGGTTTCCGCGGTACGTAAACCATTAGAAATGGTTGAATAACCGCATTACCGCATTGACTACACTGAAACGCTACGCACAAAGGCTTTGATCAAAATAAACTTTAAATGTGAGTAATTATGCCTTGTCTAAACTGACGGACAACGCATAAGTACGAGGCCTCTGAAAGTAGGCCATTGATTATTTTAAAAGCGGTTTTCAAGTGATGTACTAGTATGTCAACCCTAGATAAGAAAAGTAATTTGAATAAATAATTATGTCTGGACCTGTGCATTAAAAGAAACCTATACAGCCTCGCTGTAGTAAAATTATTGATAGAAAAAACGTTTATTTGCATACTACTTCTTCTTCTCTTTAAATGGCAGCCACAGGTCTTGTGCCAATATCAGTTGCGTGGGTGTTGGTCGGTTGTTATAAATTCTGCTTAAGAGTAAAATATTTGCAAACTAAAAATCACTCATACAAATGACATAATTAAAAAATACACAATGACACTAAAATTACACAATAGTTGAAAATATAATGTGCGCGTTGCAGCAGAGCAAAAGGGAAATGGCTCAGCGTATACGCTATAGCATTGCACTGACTGGTAGTCTGCCACAACCCCAAGACAGTACTAAGCCACGCTAAAATCTTATACAGCCACTCTTTGGTAAAACTCTGAGTCTTACTTTTTTTTTTTTTTTTTTTTTATGTTAAGGTGATGGCACACGAGCACCCAGGCCACCTGATGGTAAGTGGAATCTGAGACCCATAGACATTTGAATTCTCAAGACTATAATCCCAAGACCTCAAATGCGTTGCCAACCCTGAGGACTAAGATGGAATGCCTCTATGCTAGTAATTTCACCGGTTGTCTTATCCCCACACCGGAACACAACAGTGCGAACACTGTTGCTTGGCGGGTGGTTAATGGATAAGATGGTGGTAGCGATCCGGACGGTTTAGTAAGTTTTATTATCAAGTTTCCTCATAGTGGACATGAAAATTAAGTAGAGTGTCTAACTCGGGTGAAGTCACTATTTATTTCATTATCGAATAATATTGTCAAAAAATTACTTGTGTGAAATAGATGCCTTTCATTCCTTAGTTTAAACAATCAACGATTTCGAAGATCGACCCTCGACAGAAAGAAGTACCGTTAAACTAATTCTACACATCCGCGGACGTCCTCTCGAATGTATAATAAAGAAGCTATAAGGAGTTGACGTAGCTGTACCTACCGTCCAAACCGATTTACGTGTTAAGAACCGCAACAAGACAAGCTCTAATAGGTTCGGATTTTCCAGATACTGAATAAATACATATATGTTGAACAGTCAGCCTAACAAGTAGCCGTTTGGGTGAACTACAATAATATTGTACATAGTTAAGGACCTAATTGATGTAAAAGTTTAATTAAACATAAAATATTTTTTCTTTGTCTAACCAAGATTAACCTTGCGATTGTATGAATAATTTTCGTTAAGTGGGTGAATATTTGAAGATGAGCATATTGGAGGTCTAAGGAAAAAAACTAAATATCGACTCAGATGTGGATTTTTATCGGTTTTACTTACGAGTCAACGTATTAATAATACGTAAAAGCAAAAGGGACAGTAATTACACCAATATATATCTATATAATTCAGATTATTTTTTCTGCAAACGGTAGTGAGAAATAATACGTACGGTAATGAGAATTTTATGAATGGTAATTAGTACGGATGAATGGTAAGGATAATTTATGAAATGGTAGTGAGAAATAACAAATTTGTTAAGGGAATTTCAAAAATGGTAATGAGGCTGACGATGATTACACAAAAAAAAAACATTTTTAATCATCTTTTCAAAAGTCTTCATGATTTACTCAAAAATAAAAACACGATAACAACCTTCCACCATAACAGTAGCTGTTAAAAATTAAAATATTTAAACTCCTCATTAGAAATTACTAGGGGAAACTTAAAACACGTTTGTTGTGCTTAAATATTAACTTTATTCGGTTTTTAGTATTTGTTGTTATAGCGGCAACAGAAATACATCTTCTGTGAAAATTTCAACTGTCTAGCTATCACGGTTCATGAGATACAGCCTGGTGACAGACAGACAGACGGATGGACAGACGGACAGACGGACAGCGAAGTCTTATAGTAATAGGGTCCCGTTTTACCCTTTGGGTACGGAACCCTAAAAATGATGTACTTATTTTTTCCAGCATTTGAGCAGCAGACAGCAGCGGTTGTCTTATCCCCACACCGGAACACAGCAATGCGAACACTGCTGCTTGGCGGTAGGTTAATGGATAAGATGGTGGTAGCAATCTGGACCCTGCACCACGGTTGGTAGGCCTCCACAGTAGAATCTCAATGTTTGAGCGATTATTGTAAATTATGACATTATAAATAGTTCGGATCTATCACTTGCTTCCATCTTAAAAAAAACTGAACATTGTAATAAACATATAGCAAAATAGAAACAACTCGGCTACTAAATTGCTGATACTGACAAATGCCTAGGGCCCTAGGCCCTAGGTGCTAGGTCATCGAGCGTGACCTTGCAGTTTCTACTTACAATTAACTAGTTTTCCACTTAGCGTCGTGATAATTTTGACGAAACGATTCCATTAGGCGTCGTTATAACTTTAATGAGAGCCCCGGGAGGCCGGGAAGCATCGTTACGAGGGTTTTATTGAGCGACAATTCATTAATCTGAGAGGGCAGCCGGTTTACTCAAAAGTTAGGTAGGTATATCGCCGGCCGTTATTTCCATTCAAAATCTAAAACAGTGAGGTCACACAAAGAGCAAACTGGTCAAAAGTGAGTCGGGCCACGCGCAAAGTAACTAGTAAACTCTACTTTAGATGTGATAGTTTTCCTTTTAACTTCGTTGGAAATATGTACTACCGTGACTTTTTTCATATACGCACATACATATCACGCCTCCATTCCCAGAGTGGGGTAGGCTGAGCTACAGAAATACCAACAACACTAAAAAGAGTTGTTGATATTTTTGCAACCACATTTTGCACAGTCAGGCTAAGATGTTTACCGATGTTTTTTTCACATTTTAACCCAAAAAATATCAAGACGTACGGGTTCCATTGTTAGCTTTGATGAAAAAAAAGCTTTCCGCTGAAGACGTAAAAAGGTTGTTCAAAGCGTTTGTTAAGTGGAAAACAAATATTTGAAAAGGGATAGAATAACGGAGCGTACGACAGCCAATGCTTATTCGAACTCAACCTTTCCTGTGCGATTAAATAACACCACATACACCAACGTTATGTATGATAGATACTCGTAGCTTATGAACATGGCAGTAATAGCGTCAGAGTCGAAAACAATACAAATGCAATACAGGAAAAGTCAATGTAGAATAAAGGCCCGGTATGGATTTGTGGTGCTCAAAAATAAAAAAATCTCATTATTAATCGATTGTTTTGCCCGCGACTCCGTCCGCGTAGTAGTTTTTATCACTGCTCCCTCGGTAGTGTTAAATTTTCTGGGATAAAAAGTAACAAGACTTTTTCCGGCTATAAAACCATAATCTGTATAAAATTTCCCATCATTTGGTTGAGGAACAGACCGTGAAGATGGCACAAACAAACAAACAATTAAATTTGTAATAGATTTTTTTATTTCACGCTTTTTTAATTTCTCCATCTGAGTGCCTGTTTGTGGCATCGTAACTCCCAAACGGATGAATGGATTTGGACGCAGATTTTTTAAAATAAAGCTACATTAATCAGCATGGTTAGCGCAAGATTTCATGAAAATTGGTTGAGCCATTTAAGAGATATCATGATAGTTGGAAATCGTCCAGCCGTGCGTTTTTATGGAATCTCTTATCTTTGTGGAATCAGCTCTCGGCGTCTGTGTTTCCGAACCCTTACGACTTGGACGGACTTCAAAAAACGAGCCTAAACGAGCCTACGAGTCTTTTTTCGAAGGTTGGCAGCGCACTTGCGATTTCTCTGGTGTTGCGGGTGTTTATGGGTCGCGGTTATATTATATACCATCAGTGGGCCGAGCACGCTGCAACGAGACAATTTTTGACATACGGTCGGGATAAGGTTTAAAATAAAAGTGTGTATTGTTGATTAAAGTCCTTTAATTATTAAGCAACGTAATCCCCGGGTGACTGTCATTTTAATAAATTCATAATAATATTTGACACTAGTTCCCGTTTGACCTCATTTGACACTAAGTCCCGTGGCAGCGTGCTCGGCCCACAGGTGACCCGCTTGCTCGTCTGCCTCCTTTTTTCCAGTAACAAAACCACCTACCCTGTGCTCCGCAACGAACGGGTTGACGTTAGTATTTCAAACCCTTTCAGTCGCTTGACGGTTTAATTAGTGAAATTACTTTTCACAGTTGTTTTGGTGGGTGGGCCTGTTATTAACGCAGTCTAATAAATTAAATTGTTAACAACGACGGTAAAACGTGCAATAGTAGTAATGCCAAATGACAATGGGTAAAAATGTTTGGAACGTAGTTCCCGCCTATGTAGACATAATTTTAAAAAGACTCAGAAATGGCCTAGTGTTTTACGCATTGTTTTTTTCAAAATCACTTTTCACCCTAGGGATGGATGGGCTATTTTCAGCCCGCTAATGAGATATGGAAATCTTTACTTTCCGTATGGAAGAGATGAAAATCTTGTTTATTAATTGGATAAGGGAGTGTCGGTGTAAACGTGGCGGCGGCGACGGCGGCGTCTCGCCGGGGCGGCGCGGCGCCGGCGCGGCGGCTACGCGGCTTCTTGGCCTTGCGGACCCCTGAGGCGAGACCATGATGATGATAGACACTCAGTATATGTCGTCACACCCAGTCAAATAAACTACCCTCTTAAGAGGATTGTAAAGCAAGGAAATTTCCATCTTAAACTTCCCTTAAACGTTGACCAATTTTAATTATTTTTGAATATGTTGTATATCTTATGAAAACCGGGCAAGAGCATGTCGTACCATGCTCAGTGTAGGGTTCCGAAGCTGTTAAGTACTAAAAATATAAGATCAAGAAGTAATAAACTAATTTTCTATTTAAAATCGTTTGGTGCCGTTCTAGATGTCTGTATCTCAAGAACAAATGATGTCTAATTTATTTATTTTTTTCAGATAATTAGTATTGTAGTTTTAGCTGTATTTGACATATGACTCTAACAAAAATAAGCGCTTTAAAGCTTAATATTTCCTATACGGATCCCTTGATCGACCCACAAATTTTTTGAGACTTATGTAACGACATCATACTCTATGGGGTAGACGAGAAAAAAAATACATCCCCACGTTAGGTGTAGGGCAGGTACCCTATACTATAAGGGTTCCTAGTTTCACTACGGAACCATAAAGACTAGGTCTGTACTTAAATTTAGTAAGTGCATAATACGATATCCTATTTCGTATATCTTGGTCCTCGACTAAAAACTTACACACAATGTGGCGGAAACAATGAATACAGAGCGATTTGTACCGATTCGTTTTGTACTTACTACGTAGAAAAAGTAAATATTTAGACATACTCGTACCTACTCGTGCAATTTACGACACGTTGGCCTAGTTGGGAGTGACCCTGCCTCCGAAGCCAGAGGGCCAGAGTTCAGATCCCAGTAAGGGCAAATATTTGTGTGATGAGCGTGAATATTTTGTTCTCGAGTCTTGGATGTTTTGTATGTACTTATTTAAGTATGTATTTCTCTATGTAAGTATGTTTATCGTGGTCTAGTACCCGTAGTAGTTGTCTAGTAATGGTTATTTACTTAAGCAACTCGCCCGTATGACCGTCGACGTATTATAATATAAACTAGCGAGGTTTACTTGTCCCGCATACTAGTAGGTATAGGCAAAATTAAGTACCTTCGACTTTAGCCGCGATGTAGAGTCGTGAGAGCTGATCTTACGATGGAGTTGTAGAGTGGCAACATTTCAGAAAGGAATTCGACTTTCGAATAAAGAAGAAGAAATAGGGGTACCTATCAGCGGTTAACGAAGTGTATGCATACCAAGGCACGGACTTCCGCCAGCCAGTACCTAACTAAGTTACGCTACATCCCGCTCGGCAAAGTTCGGAAGCTTAAAGGCTTTAAAGCTAACTTACCGTTGCGAGCACCGCCATGAATATTCATCCATCATCCGTCCTGAATTTAACGAACTTTGGAATGAAAATAAGGAATGTCGCAAATTGAGTTATAAGTTCACAGGCTTATTTACATTATCCACAGAGTCAACAGAATGGATATTCTGTAAGCAAACATCCCTCATGGTTCACTTCTTTTCTGATTTTGCCTGATAATTACTTAACACCAGCGCCTCTATTCAACTGCGTTGTAACGATATCGTTTTTGACACGTTTAAGAATCGTTTATGTCACAGTCGCCATTATTGTAAATGACATAAGAGTTATCAAAACGTTGACAATACGGAAACAGGTCAAAAACGATATCGTTATAACGCAGTTGAATAGAGGCCCTGGGCTGGAATTCTACAAGGTAATAACGATATCGTTTTTGACCTGTTTCCGTATTGTCAACGTTTTGATAACTCTTATGTCATTTACAATAATGGCGACTGTGACATAAACGATTCTTAAACGTGTCAAACACGATATCGTTTTAACGCACCTGAATAGAGGCCCTGACGTCTTTATGCTTTGGTTGGGTTCACTGTAAGGTTAAGTATACTCGTTAGCGACAAAGAAACTTACCAGCGAGTTATTTTAAGAAATAACACAGAGTGTACCTATACCTACACAATTTACAAGATAATTTATATGGTTCGTTAATAGCTCTCAAAAGTTAGTTTCTGTACTGGAACCCCACCCCGCGCGAGAGTAAGGAGGGAAACTACCGTAACCTTGAGGCAGCCCTTCAGCCCTCTTAGGCTTGGGTCGTCCATCTTCGGTCTCACTCTTTCAATTTGCCGAGCGGATCTAGGCGGAGCAATCTCACGTAAACTATTTCTTTGCATTAGAAAATGTTTAGGCGCTGGGCTGGATGACGTAGGTATCTCACATGAGTACCTACTGTTTAATATGCTTACATATAAATTTATATTTTTTTAACTCCTAATCCCCAGTAAGCATATTAAATAGTAGGTACCCATTTGAGATACCAACATCATCCAGCCCAGTGCCCATTTTCTATTCAGCAAATACAAAAACAATCTCCGTACTACTTATTTTACCGTTAGAAGTTATTCCGTTCGAAGAAAAAAGAGGCACATTTGATGCTAATCTTATTTTTTTCTTAAGTAGCCTGTCAGTTCCCGTTTCGCTTGTTATTCTTTAATTTCGTGTTCGCTTCGACTACCGGCGGCTGATTTCATTTGCCAAAAAAATTTAATTTTCCTGATCCGCACAGAACAGACAGTTATATAAGTTTTTGTAGAGAAATGACAATAAACTAGGGAATTCCTTTCTCATATCAAAATCGATAACCATTTTAAATACTATAACTACGTAGTGACAGCGAATATTAAGCTCATCGAATTAAATAGGAATAGGGAACATGCATGAAAATCGGAATTGAGTCTCATTGATATAATTCAGGGGAAAGTGTAAAAAAAGTATGTAAAACGCAATAAACTAAATTTTGACCCGTTTATTAAGATTATAACATTTCAATATATAGCATCAAAACTTAAATTTCACACAAAACACAAATTTCTTTATAAGGTCCGTATATTTAAAACATGGAACAACAGATGTGACGTCATTCCTGTCGTCGATTTTGTATAGTTTTTACAGGGAGTCTGAACTATGACTTTTAAAGCGTCACATCTTATAAAAAAATAACACTATTTTTTCATGCGTATACAGGACTCCTTCTCTCTTTCATAGCACTTTCCAAAGAGGGTAAGAAAATAAATTATCCATGCTATTAACCTATATTCAACATCGATGTTATACAATATATTTGAGTACTATTTAAGTGATTTGAAAATACCAATCTAAATAATTAACATTTTATTGTTTATGTGTTGTTTTACACAAAATCGAATTTATATTAAGATTATTCCAGGAAAACAATATTTAATACAAAGAAAACTGAAACAAAAAATGGCTTGCTATAATATCTAATTCAGTTAAGTTGTGTGTCATCGTGTAGCCTAAATACTGAATTAAAATTCATATTATAATGTACGTAAACATATTTTATCGATCAATTGATATCGTTGAGAAGTCCCTAGGAAAACAATATTCGTGCTAGTCAAAGTTATATTTCTGTTTATGACAAAGACGAGTAGATGTGTTGAACAGTGTTGAATATATCTATAGATGGAGTATAAAGGGAGAACACATTCGTCGAGGCATGTATTATTCAGCCCTGGAGCGAGCCGCCAGCGCCGTTTCAACTGGCCCTGAAATATTAATAAGCCCCAAACAACCGGCGCAAAGGCTTTCATACAACTGTTACGTGTTACTATAATTTACATGCCTTAACCCAAATTTTGTAAAGTGACTAAGAAAACATAGTTGTTAACTGGGAATCATACCAAGTAACTAGGTTTTTTGCCTTAATTGTTAGTGTAGGTGGTAAGGAGCGTGTATTGGAGCTTTCTACCCGATATGAAAATGAGGTAACAACACTAACAACTGCCGATTCCCGGTCAGTACTGTGAAGATTCACTGCTTGTGGCGTACTGGCAGCATCTTAAGTCGTGCTGGCTGATTTGTATGTCAACTAATAGTTGAATTTTGAAATATCTCTCTTATTGAAGCCCTACAAGATTCATGAAAATAAAAGTATCTTTTCCAAGCTGAAGAAGTTTATCATTGACTAGGAAAACATCTACTGAAGAAAATAAGCGACCTATAGAGGAGCGCTCACAGTACCTATGTTTTTTGTCTTTATGTGCAGTTTTGCCCTTTCGCAAAATCCTGGATTTGGTTCCTAACAACAGATTACCTTCACTACTATTGTTTCCGACTCCTCCATACTGACTCAGTCGGATGGCTCACCCTATACGTATAATTATACACTAAGGAGATAAAATGAATAATTTTGGCAGCGACGAGCGTATACGTCTCGATCATTCGGTAACGAGAAAGCTCAAAGAAAAGCTCGGATGCGAGCGGACAAGCAGCGGCGATCGGCCGACCTAGTTCGCGCTCGCTCGATGCCGCCCGCCCGCGCCCGCGCCCGCCCGGAGTCCAGACCAGAATAGACGCAGCACGTGCGTCGGCCGCGACACACGCGTCGCCCGGCTGTCGCCACCCCGCCGCGGCTCCGCCGGCGTCAATAACACTCAAAACAACCGCTAAACTAACTTAAGTAACCGCGTTGTGAACTTTTGTCAAACCTTAATATCCCCTCGCAAGTGCAGCCCGCGAAGCGTCGGCAACAAAGTTTAGTTGTTAACTATTAATAACCTCATCGTGTTAGGGAAATTTATTGAGCAAAAGTTTACCAGGACCGTGCCGCTTTAGTGACCGCCCGCGTTATCTTGCACTGTACTTACAGTCAAACAGAGTGGATATAAAATATATTTTTGTGTAATAAAGAGGTGTAATTTAGAGAGCTTTGCAGATATAATATTATTATACTTGTGTTGTTGCTAGCTTTATAAGAGAGAAAAAAAAATTGTAACGAAGTGCCTTATTGCTTGTGGGTGTTGTGGTGGTAGTGGTAGTGTTAAGCTCACCGCGATGCGCGCGCGGCTGCTGCTCTGCTGTGCGCTGCTGCTGGTGCCTGCGCCGGCGCCGGCGGCGGCGTGGAGATCCGACACGTAAGAAAGTGCACCACCAACTAGTTCCGCCTAACGCTCATTATCGTCATTTGAATCTAGGTTACCTACTTTTAACTACGTTTAGTTGAAGGCCTAGAAATGTATAAAGAGAGGAATTTTTTGCCAGAAGATTTTAGCGAGTTGTAATTGCACCATGTATTGTTTTATACCAATTCTATTTATACTTCGGCCCACCAGTATGTAAACATTGGGATTTAGATTACGAATAGTTAGTTTTGTTGTACAACAGTGTTGGTAAGTAATTATTGCATGGTTCTAGTTAGTACTATTTTACCAACATACGTTTTTTGGGCTTTTGCCCAGCAGTTGGACAGAAACGGCTAAATAAGTATTTTTAAAATTAAATATTGGTAGCCCAACATCAAGTAACAAACTTCTACGAATAGTTAGTAACATACTGTACTCGTGTGAACAATAAATGGGTAAGTAATGACACCAAAGGCTTATATTATGAATTTAAAGGATTTGCCCGTATGGTTGCTGGGTTAGAATAGTGCCACTAAAGGTCTTCCCGTGGATATCGTAAGAAGCGACTAAGGGAATGAGGGCTTCTAGTACTTTTAGGCGATAGGCTTGCAACCTGTCACTAATACACTGTCAAACATCTTAGCCTGTTTGTGCAAAATGTGATTACAGAATTACCAACAACTCTTTTTGTAGTTGTTGGTGTTTCTGTAGCTCTGCCTACCCCACTCTGAGAATGAAGGCGTGATGTTATGTATGTATGTAAGGATTTTCCACTTTTCAATAACACCGTAATTAAAGCTATAAAACGTCTTTTTTAGCAATTGACGAAAGGGATACCTACTTTATATTATATTGCCACACATACTCGTAGAAGTTGCTCTAATAAATTTCCATAAAACTACCATAGGTAGACCAAACAGGCCCATAAAACCGATATTACTTTGCATATTGTGAAAAACCACTAGGTAGGTACCTACTAAACAGATTCAGCCTCATTAATAAACGTGGAGTAAGGCGCTGAGCCATGCTTTCTTAATTCTTATTTGTCATTGTCACATTTGAATTCGACATGGCTTATAGCTACTCTACGTTACTCCACGTTTATTACATACATACGTACATCACATCACGCCTTCATTACCAGAGTGTGGTAGGCAGAGCTATAGAATTACCAACAGCTCTTAAAAACTTGTTGATAATTCTATTACGAGTACCTACCACATTTTGCACAATAAGGCTAAGATGTTTACCAGTGTATTAGTGACTGGTTGCAAGCCCATCGCCTAACAGTACTACTAGCTTTTATTCCCTTAGTCGCTTCTTACGACATCTACGGGAAGACATGGAGTGGCACTATTCTATCGCGGCAACCAGACGGGCAAAACGTTTATTAATAAGAGCATTTACGTTAAGGAATGTCCAGTAGTGGGATTCATGCTGCACCTATAGCAACTAAACATTGTCAAACGCATCCGATTGTGAATTGGACGTCATGCAACGGTACAAAGATTTTCAGGTTTTATTTATTTGCTATGAAAACTGATGAAAAGTATTAATTCTTTTTTAGGGTTCCTTAACCAAAAGGTGTCAACGGGATCCTATTTCTAAGCCTCCGCTGTCCTTCTGTTTGTCTCTCAGCCGGCTGTATCTCGTGAACCGTAATAGGTATAATAGTTAAAACGAGCAATATTTGTGTATACTAGTATATTTGTAATTAGGTTCTCGAAAATTGCTCTACCGATTTTGATAAAAATTACAGAATTGGGATTTTTGGGTCAAGAATAGATCGTTAAAAAAATCGGGTTCCGAGGCAGGTATATGACATAAAAGATGGATAACACTATCAAATTGTGTTTAAATTGTGTCATCTACATACACCCGAGTAGAGCTCGGCCGTCCATACCTACCTACTGTATATTTCGATTGCCGCTATAACAAAAAAGCCGGTCAAGTGCAAGTCTGACTCGCGCACCGAGGGTTCCGTACAAAGTTATATGAAACTGAAATTGTATTTACCTTTGAAAAAACTGTTGTTCCATACATCGACATAGGTCGCGATTATGAACTGCAAATAAGTTTGCAGTACGAAACTCTCGAGAATTTATCTATAGTATCCGAGAGGTCTATAGTCACAAGAGGTGTTCCCCAGGGCTCCATATTAGCGCCAATCCTATTTATATTATACATATAGTGCCGACATAGTAAGTTGCATTAGTAATCGTAAACCTGTATGCAGACGATTTACAGGCGCATATATCATTTAAACCTTAACATGCTAACATAGCCGTCACAACTAAACCATTATCTCAGTCATGTTGCTTCCTGGTCTGATAAAAGATGCAGCCTAGTTTTGAACCCCCCAAAATCTAAACTTATCTCGCAAAGCTTTGTCTCACAATCCACAAGTTCGCATTTTAAACGAGGGCGTTGTTCGTGTGTCCGAAGCCAGACATTTGGGAGTTCTTATGGACGGAAGACTGCAATTTGAGAACTATGTTCTAGAAACCGTCTGTAATTATTTCTACAGACTTACCGCCTGTTTCACAATCGACAAGTAAAGCTTATTTGACAGAGAAACTTAGCCCTTTCTCTTTCTGACACTTGAAAATAGACAAGGAGAGAGACATCTTTATGTGACAGATAAATTTACTTGTCGATTGTGAAATAGGCCCTTAAAGTTGTGTATAGGATTCGTAATTACTTAAGCATAGACATGCGTATCAAGCTCTGTGGCTCACTGGTCCTATCAAAGCTTAATTATGCGGACACGGTCATTGGAGAGTGTCTGCTGTCGCGTACAATAACGAAACAACAGAGGCTTCATAATGCCTCCTGTAACAATATTCCACTACCAATAAGAAACTCTAGTTCTCTGAAACTTAAAAAAAAAAACACCTGCTTAAAGAACAAACGTCCTTTGCCTAGCCGACAATATCAAATACTGTTGCATGCTGCTGTATACAATTTATTTATAGTATTGTACATATATATTTTTCTTTATATAATATGAAGAAAAATATATAATTTGTGTTTTGTTTTTGGTTTGTACTGTTAAAATGGATTCCCTGAAAAACAGCGTCGAGGCACTTCGTGCCTTAACACATGCTGAGTGGCCTACTTTTTTTCTAGTTTTAAGGAAGTTATGTTGTTGGGTTGCGTTTCAAACAAATCATCATTTATTCATTCATTCATTTACTCGCAAATAAAGGTTTTTCTTCATGACTTAGCAAGGAATTAACGATATTCGGATTTTTTTCCTTTACTTGTGCTGTACGACCTTCGTTCTTGCCATTTTTTTAGATTCTAGGTCTATGGAAAGTACCCTATAAATTGTTATTCCCTTGAGGGTGTCGAATTAAACTTTTTGTACGGCATAAATAGCCGTATTTTTTTTGGTAACTTAGAAGTTTGATTTTTTCACAGCTTCGGGCAGCCGCATCACCGAACTAGAGAAAAAATGTATGAAATTTTGGCGCTGAGTGGTGCTCAAACTTTAGTGAACAATAGACATTTATGTTTTATTTATTTATTTAAATCAAAGTCATGAGTAAGTGAAAGTGATGAGTAATGGTAGTGTTTTGTGTATTTTTATATTATCCAATCGTTTTATGCAATCCCGGAACATGTGTTATTAAAATAATTTTATTAAGAAGCCGCTTTTGCCGGGTTTTTGCTAACTTTTGGTAAAATAAATATATAACCGAACGTTCTTTTGGTGAATCGGACAAGCAAATTATGAGGAACCTATCAAGCGAACAGATTAAAAAAAATAGTGTTTAGACGTATCTAATAGTTACGGAATAATTACAAATCTGACTTACTTATAATTAGAACTATTATATAACGATAATTACATAATAATTTTTGCTACTATTACTTAGAAAATAAATGAAATGTTTTTTTTTTGTATAGCCTTGCCAACACAAATTATTTAGATTTATTATTAATAAAGTTTATTGTAGTGTAAAAAAGTCATAAAAACTATAAATTTCAAACGAAGTTTTACAAAAAGTTTATTGATGTTCGGCAATTACTTATTAAATTTGAAATACATACATACATACTATCACGCCTTTATTCCCAGAGTGGGGTAGGCAGAGCTACAGAAACACCAACAACTACAAAAAGAGTTGTTGGTAATTCTGTAATCACATTTTTGAATTTGAAATACTTCTATTTATTCGAAAAGTAAAGTAGTTGATATAAATAGTTCATGATCAACCAGTAAATAAATAATTAAAGAAACAAACGCTTTCCCTGATTCCGAACGCTGTTCATTAAAACATTCCAGTCGAAATGAGGGTTTACTCATCACCGAATTGTCATTATTGCTCATCTCTATAAATATGACTACACTAAATTCACTTCATATCTCAGAACACCAAAACTAATTAAATAAAAACAAAGAAAAACCATATTTTTAAGCACAAAGGTAGACGTAAAACGGTTTTATGACCTTAAGAAATATACGCAATTTTCACAAGGACTCCACTACAAAACGGCGATCAACCAACTTGATCGATTGTTACGTCCCGACTGTGACAACAAAATGGCTGGCTATGCCGCGTAGTGGAAAGGATAGGTACTTATCTAGCAAGCGGAATAAAATATCATAACTTAATATCAACTAATAATAGAAGAAATTCGGCGAAACGTACATTTACCTTAATAAGGTTTCTTACCGCGATTCACAAAAGCAGGGCCAAACTATAAGATCAAAACGATATTGCCTTTGACGTGATTTAGTATTGATATTAACTCAGCCGCCATTACTGTCAGGTAAATAAAAGTTAAAAAAACGTTGACCACGTGACGTTGAAACATTTTTACCGTGTAGAATCTCGACCCAGTAATGTTATGATCATATCTATGGTGACATTATTTCAGTGTACATGGCGCAGCTTATATGGAACCCAATGATACATCAGCGTGTTAACTTTGCAATGTATACCTTGCGTCATTGCAAGATGAAGGGCAAGTCGTCATACACGGCAGGATTACGTCCCTAATAAATCGACCTTTCGAGCAACCAGTGTTGTGTGTGATGCCTTCTGTGAGATTGTCCCCTGATATTTATTTATATGATTGAACGTTGAAAAAATTTGCATAACAACTGTTTTTATTTTCATTAATAGACCATTTTAAGAAACTAGTTTTTTCGTCTTTATTGCGTTGCACTTTCTTCACCATAGTAAATAGTTTACGTTGTGCCCGTTGAAATCCTTTAGCTGCAAAACCTAAAATGTCAAACAAATGCCAAAAACAAAATAAAAAAACTTTTTGAAAAATAGCTGACAGCTAAATCTGGTTGAGTGAGTACCTTGAAATGGATTTCGAATAAAGACTCCAAAAACACGATCCCATTTGAACAGTAGTTAAAAGAGGATGAGGGGAGATGTAAGGACTCCATCCTAGGAACCAATAGCAATAATCTTATCGGATAGTTAATTTATATTCTATAACTTCATTCAATGGCCGAACTAAAATGTCACCAAAACACATGGTTATGTTAGAACTTTCACACTGTCTTTATGTTAGTGTTAGTGTTATGTTTTATACTTATTGTTATATGTTATTTTACAAGGTTTTTGTAGTTATTATTAGGCCTTGTTGCTAGAAATAATAAAATGTTATTCTTATTCTTAAGTGGCGATAACTTTTTTAACACAATTAATCGGGACTACGGTCCATAGTAACCTATCCGGTGACATATAGCTTATCGTTAATTGTCAATGGATAATGCCCATTCTCTTTAATATGTGCATGGAGTTTTCACAGCTTGCAACCCTATCGCGTTCTCCCTTATGCAGCATTCACTGCACTGCCACTGCAACGAACCGCGTTGCGATGCAGTAGGAATCTAACTTCACTGTTATTACCAAAGCCATGTTTTCTTTACACGCTGTTTCGCCTATACCCCAGGAAAGTTACGATTTCTTTGTATGGAGACTCGACAATGTGTATAACAGTAATTTTACTGTACCAAACAATTGTTCGGCAAGTTCATAACCATAGTATTAACCAAGCTAAAGTTATGGCCGCGACATTAAAAAAAATATGAAAATTAACCTGTTTTTATTTTATAAAAAATGCAAAATGCTTTATTTACTTTGGAAGTATCTATGTAGATTCTCTCCTTTTCTTTAATCTACAAAAAAAATGTTGATTTAAAATTAATTGCATAACTCGAGTAAATTAAATCATATCGGTTCAGATTTTAAACACGCTTCTTGTCATATATTGAACTAAATCCAACGGAAAATTAACGGGATAATTGAAAATAATTATAACTTTGAAAATAATTAGCCCATTTCTGTTATTATTTTTCATATTCCCGTATAATTTATTTTTGGATTTTTAATTCGGTCATTGTGTCTAATGTCAAACAATACATTATCACCATAAAAATAGTTATAGCATTATTCCTAAAAAAAATCTGTTCTTTTTAGAGTACAACTTTTTTCTATTAACTTCCGGAATGATATTTTGGTGGGTTCATGTAGTATTTTAGGTAGCTAACAAATAAAACAAGCTGATACTCTAGTCACAAGTAACTGTTTTTATTTTGGTTTACCCACATATTTATGATTATACAAGTACCTACACCTTTAGCTATTACAACATCTCCCTCATTGTATATTTCAATTATTTTAACAATCTCAGTGAAATAAAAGAATAATTACAAATGAGGAATAACATATAACTGCACGTTAAAACCTTGTTCATGTTTCCTATACCTCCCTTAAATATAACAATGTAAATTATACATTTTGCGCTAGGGACATGTTGGGCTTAACAACTACACAAACTTATAAGTTCATTCTCGTATAAGTAAAGCAACAAAATATAAAAAATATAATAAAATATAAATTTAAAAAATAATAGAGAAATAAAAAACTACCAATTAGGTTTCATAACCGTATCTATCCGGACAACGCACGACGCGGCCGCTACGAGTGACGTACGGCGCGGTCGGTCGCGGCGCCACCGGAGCCACCACGGGCGCAGCCGCGGGCCCGAGCGCGGGCGCCGATGGACCGGGCTCCACACTGTGTGGTACCTGCTCCAACGACAGGGGTTCGTATCGGACTTGGTCCCTACCTGAAGTTGAAACATTATTCCCGGGTAATTTTAGAATGTGAGATCGATTACGCCTTACAACACTGCCATTTTCCACTTTCAACAAATAAGTACGCTCACCTAGCACCTTCAGTATACAGGCTTTTATCCATAACGCGCCATCTCGCACGCGAACTTCTTCCCCTGGCAGCAACGGTTTCAATGGCCTAGTGCCCCTATCGTAAAGTCGCTTCATTTTGTCGACACGGACCTCTCGCGCGCCTCTCACCTGGTGCGCCTCCGCCGTGCGCGGCACCAGCACCCGCTCACTCACCGGGAGTCTTGTGTTCAACGACCTACCCATCAGCAGTTGTGCGGGTGAATATTGTTCACCCGAGATTGGTGTATTTCTGAAATTGAGCAAAGCTAATTGCCACTCAGTTCCGTCTTCACTCGCTTTAGTCAGAAGCTTTTTTATGGTCTGAACATTACGTTCGGCCAAACCGTTCGAACGGGGATACAGAGGCGAACTAGTGTCATGAACAAATTCCCACTGCGTCGCAAATCTCTTAAATTCAGCAGATGTGAATTGGGTGCCATTATCGGTCACAATTTTTCGGGGAATTCCAAACCTAGAAAACATATTTTTCATTTTAACTATGACAGTAACACTAAGTAAATTAGGTAGTGTTGCTACTTCAACAAATTTTGAATAATAGTCCACTACTAAGAGGTAATGGACTCGCCTCAGCTCAAAGATGTCCGCGGCCAGCACCTCCCAGGGCAGCGCCGGGGCAGCGTGCGGTGACAGCGGCTCGCGCGGCAGCGCAGCACGGTGCCGCGCGCACGTCTCGCAACGCGCCACCGCCTGCTCAATCTCGGCGCCCATGCCGGGCCACCAGAACGCATCGCGCGCCCGCCTTTTACTTTTTTCGATGCCTAAGTGACCCTCATGGACACGCCCTACCATTTCTTTGCGAAGCGAAACAGGAATAACTATTTTATCATTTCGAAACAAGATCCCATTAACAACGTGCAGCTCTTCCTTAACCGACCAAAATGGACGAGCTTCTATGTTAACCCTTTTTTTCTCATTGGGCCACCCCTTATGGTAATAATCAATAACACAAAGCAATATTTTGTCCCTATCAGTTTCCGTTTTAATTTCTTTTAACTTTTGCGGTGTGGCATTGACACTTTCGTACATCGCGTTTACATGGATCGTGACGTCATCGCAGACGTCACTGTCGTCCCCGCGCTCGAAGGCCGCGCGCGATAACGCATCCGCTATGAACATTAGCTTACCCGGTGTGTACACGACATTCAAACAGTACGACTGTAGCCGAAGCAGCATACGCTGTAACCTAGCTGGGGTTTCATTCAATGACTTTTTGAATATATTCTCCAATGGTTTATGGTCACTCTCTACAGTGACCTGGTCGTGACCATAGACGTATTGGTGAAACCTCACACACCCAAATAATATAGCCAGTAACTCTTTCTCTATTTGAGCCCAACGTCTCTCAGTGGGCGTGAGCGTGCGCGCCGCGTATGCGACCGGCCGCCCGCCCTGCAGCATGACAGCGCCCAAGCCCGCCCCACTTGCGTCGACCGACAGGGTCACCGGCTCCGCCGGGTCATAGTACCGCAGCACTGGGGCCGCACTGATTAAGGCTTTCAACCTTTCAAATGCTACCGTATGAACCTTACCCCACTCAAAAATAACATTTTTTTTAAGTAATTCTCTGAGAGGCGCTGCAACAGTAGAATAATCTGGAATAAATCTCGACAGATAGTTTGTAATACCTAAAAATCTTTCAAGTTGTTTTTTATCGTTTGGTTTGGGAATTTTTATAATGGCCTGGATTCTTTGTGTATCTGGTCGAATCCCATTAGTACTAAAGACGTGACCCAGAAAATTAATCTCTTCCGCGCCAAAAATACATTTTTG
The DNA here is from genome assembly GCA_949316455.1 of Acleris holmiana. Taxonomy (NCBI): domain Eukaryota; kingdom Metazoa; phylum Arthropoda; class Insecta; order Lepidoptera; family Tortricidae; genus Acleris; species Acleris holmiana. The sequence continues at coordinate 7,432,981 of OX438764.1, forward strand.
CCTATTAAATTTGACCCCATTGTTTTTGGCACGCTTAATGACCTCCTCTAACCTCATGTCATGCTCAGCCATAGTGGTGCCCCAAACCAAGACGTCATCCGAGTATACCTCTACCCCTGGCATAGAAAATATCTTACACATCTCGTGATGAAACATTTCGGGCGCGCAGTTGATGCCGAATGGCATTCGCAAAAAACGGTATCTCCCAAAGGGAGTCGCGAACGTCGTGAGCTTCGAACTGGACTCGTCTAACTTCATCATCCAGAAACCATTTTTGGCATCCAGCTTAGAAAAATAACGGGCCCCTGACAGGCTACTGGTGATCTCATCTAGCGTTGGAAGTGGAAAATGACAACGGCGAACGGCTTTATTTAAGTGAAATGGATCAAGACATATACGAATTTTATTATTTGGTTTTTCGACTATAACGATATTGGAGACCCAGTCAGTCGGCGCCTCCTCTTTTATGATGACGTTTAACTTTTCCATATTTTCAAGCTCCTCCTTAAGTCGAGGTTGCATTTTAATAGGTATTCTTCTAGACGCGTTTACAACGGGTGGCACGCTCTCAATAACGACTATTTTTGAAATTGAAGGTAAACAACCTATTCCATCAAACACAGACTCATCAACAATAACTTTATTAGCGATTTCACAAATACGCCTTATTAAATGTAGTTGTTTACATGCTTTTAAGCCTAAAAGGTTGTTGCAACGTACATTTAGTACATACACTTTTTGTAGAGTTGTAACACCATTGTACGATAAAACTGGTTCAAAGAATCCAACTACTGGTAATTTCGCCTTACTTATTTCTCTAAGTACAATTTTGTCTGATTTTAAAATACTCTGTTGAAACCCTGCCTTATGAAACGCCTCAAGAGAAATAACTGACGCGTCGGCGCCGCTATCCAACTTAAAGATAACGCTGACATCGTTAACTAACACAGTTTCGTACCACGGCTCTGAGTCGTCGTCATCGTCTACCGCATCTAATTGTAATCCACTCAAAATTAACTCACTCTCATCGTAGTCGTCCTGTCCATAGTCCAAATCCTCCAAAGCCTCGCCTACTTGCCTCACTCGACACAGCTTCGCATAATGTCCAACACTATCACACCTGTAACACTTCACGTTGCGGGCCCAGCACCTGGCGTTCGCGCCGTGCCTGCGCCCACAGTTAGCACAAGCGCCGCCGCTGCTCTGCGGGGCCGCTCGTCGCGCGCTGCGCCCGCGCTGCGGCCAGGGCGCCCGGGGCGCGGCCGCGCGGCCCAGAGCCTCGAGGGCGCACGCGGGCGCCTGCGCCGCCGACCCGCCGCCGCACGCCTCCGCCTGCCGGCCGGCGCTCTCCGCCGCTCGACACCACAACACAGCTTCGTCCAAACTTAATGTTTGTTTTGCTAATAGTCTTTCACGCATGCCCGACTTTTTAAGCCCTCGTATCAATTGCGTGAGAATTAAGCTATTACGCAAATCTTTAAACTCGCATGACTTACTCTTTATTTTTAAACTACTTAGAAATTTATCAAAACCGTCATCTCGTTGGTAAGTCTCAAAGAAAATATGCCTTTCGTAATTAACATTACGAGCGGGATCACAGTGCTGAACAAATTTGGTCACTAAGTCGTCGTAACAAGTTTTAATATTCTCATCCACGTCTAATTCTTCCAAAATTTCTCGACCGAATTTCCCAATAATGTGTAAAAACAATGCACATTTTTCTCGAGACTGAGCATCTGCTTTGCCTGATGCAATTAAATAATAGTCAAACGCAGATTTCCACTCGCGCCAATTACACGATAAATTGCCCTCCTCGCTCATGGCGGCCGGCTGCTGGATCGCCGAGTAAGTCACCGCCGCGGCCGACGCTATTACGCCGGGAGTTACTTTTTCACCTTTATCAGCCATGACTTAACACTTAATGTAGCACTCCAAAATCACTTAATACTTCACCAAAACCACACCTGACACCATGTAGTATTTTAGGTAGCTAACAAATAAAACAAGCTGATACTCTAGTCACAAGTAACTGTTTTTATTTTGGTTTACCCACATATTTATGATTATACAAGTACCTACACCTTTAGCTATTACAACAGTTCAATTATAAAGTAAGTCAAAATAACGCTTTATGACTGTTTCCAAAACATTTAGTCTGCAATATCAAATTATTTCCAAAAAAATCGTAAGTGGCCTGAAAGGACCAGTAGCTCGAGCATGAAAATTACATTCATACGTCACGTTTTAAAATCGCCTTGCTATTTGAAAACGTGTTACCCTTACCATATTCCTCAATACCATACTGACCTAATTCAATACTGTGAGGCCTAGCATTCGACTCTCTATAGTCTGTACTTTTAGGTATTTAAAAAAGTGTAAACAAACTAAACCGCGTGGCTCTGCTCATCAACCAATCCAAGCTGTTTGGTCGAGCTTTGACGTATCAGTGTTCTGCTCCTACTGGCTGACAAACTGTCATCTGTCAATGTCACGTGGTTTTTTTGTTTACACTTTTTTAAATACCTAAAAGTACAGATTATAGTGAGTACGGTCACTGTAACTCAAGGTAAGGGTGAACGTATCCGTAGCACCAATCCCTAAAACAAACTCACGTTTACCAGTATTGTTTTGCATAACATACTTGACCTTAACTACTCCATGACGATAAGAAAGGGTTGACTAACGGTGACTTATGAAGTACAGACACGTGGCGCTTTTAAGGTGACATTTCATCGTAACATGGTTCCGTAACCGTGTCAGTAACGCGCGTCCGAACTAGGGTTGCCAACTTTTGTTTTGGGGAGATTTCTGGAAAATACTTTTAGAAAAACGTCATAAATATACACTGTGAAAAAATATAGTACTTTATAAAATAAGCCTTAATATAGGTTAAAACTATTCCTAGTTATACCTTATATTACTAGCGTTCTGTGAACAACTCCCTCATAAGGCTACTTGGCTTGCCATCAACCTTTTTCTGGACTCCAACCATTTAGTCAGTTTTGTGAGAAATTACAATAAATGATAAATAATAAAACCGATCAGAAACACGCTGTGCAAAGGCGTAATGCAAATCGCGCAAGGTGTGATTGTTGGTTGATGGATGACATTATTGAGTGGGCAGTGTTTCGATTTAATAAAAGGGACCCCTGAAATATAGCATTTTTGTGTACTATAGAGGTATATTTCTTCAACAGTATATAGTAAAAAGAGTCAAAATATAGTACAATACCATATAATGTAGTATGGTTGACTACCCTAGTCAGAACCGGTTATGAGGACGCTATTTCTCATGTTTCGACGTATTGTCGCAATGTGACCCATCCCGAGCGCATGATTTGCTCTCTCCACATCTGGCGTAACAAGTCCTGTAGATTTGCGATGCAGTCCGGTCCGATGGAGCCCTGTAGTGCCAACCTTAACCAATAGCCATTACACATTTTCTCGATGACGTTACGTTAACGTACTAAAGGTCTTTGCCCATTACTCCGTTCAATACCATGACCGTACTATGGACGTATTGTAACACTCCTTTCCTCAGGCTACATAGAATCGATAAAAAAACATCCTACGTTGTGTAATTAATTTAATTGGCCATAAAATAAAATAATGTGATCGTCTATTTTATAATTATATCTAATAAGGACCCTCTACGTTGTGTGGTAAAATATCTTAATACGGATAAAACGGAATAAATAAGTAATCTCTAATCTACCGATAAATGTGACAGTACCTATAATATAAAACAAGAAACACAGTATATGGTTTACAAAATTAGACTTTTAAAATGGGTACGACTCACCGAGAATCTCCTTTGGTACCTGCACACTCACGACACTTGACGTATCGAAAACCCGCCGCACGTGGGGCCTCCGTATAACGGAGTGCGTATTGTTAAAATGTACAAATAGTATTAAAACTAAGATAAGTAGGAAGTGATACTATGTAATAATATTCCCTACCTATATGTCCTATAATACAATATAATATGGTTGCGCTACCTAAACCCCTACCGGAAATCAGGTCGGTTACAGCGAGAGCCTATTTGGTCTTAGATTTGAATCTACTTCTTTAGGTACTCGTAATAAATTAATTGAACAAGAAAAAAATACCACATCGGTTCTTACTTTGGATGGGGTTTGACCTCTTGAATCTATTCCTTTAACGTGTGAATTAATGTCCTACAACACATTGTGCACCAGATCACTTAACAGAATGATAAATTGGGCAACGCCATGGAAATTTAATGGTGACTAAAGAGGAATAATAATCTACTACTTTCCCGACGCAGCTGAAACGGACTTGAAGTCAGTAGTTGTCTGTGATGTCCACTGTTATGTTTCCAGTGCGTATCAAGGGATGCGATCACTCTTTCTAACTTCCGACACGGGTCACGCTAGCGAGGATCGGTGATTCAAAAAAAGGGATTGATCTCTCTGCTTAACTTCCAACACAGTTCACGTTAGCGAGGATCACTGATTTGAATGCGGTAAAACGAATGCAAAAGTATTTGTTTATGTCAAGTTATTCAGTCGTGAAGGACGTCTAAACCGCCGTGTAAATTCCGCTTACCCGGTGAATTTATTAAGCACTTCACAGGAGGATTTCTTTATTAATCACAATAATAACCATAACTGTACTAATCACTTGTTAAAATCCTTGAATGCTATGTGCATGATTTAACCCAATCGTTTCGGGATAAACTTAACACAAAAAAAAATCGAGACAAACACTTAGCTATAAGTAACTTTTTCTAATTTAACTATATACTCCTGAGCTACTAGATATAAGTCATTGGCCAACTGACTGCCTAGCTTCTCTACTCACTACCAACTTCTTTCAAAGCTCAGATCCGACTGTCCTATTCCTAGGTCCCTGACCAACTGCCTCTGCGTTCACTTAGAGATTCCATCCCCGAAGAACTCAAAATCCCTTCCTTTCTTAATTTTACTATATTCATTTTAACCAATCAAACTAACGCGGGAAACACTATGTAACCGCCCCCAAGCTTTGTGGTTATAAGGATGTGTTTTGTTGCATCCTAAGACGCTAGTCCCTTATATTTTTTTATCTACAAACCTAACGCGGAGAAGACAATAAAATATTGTTTGAAGTTTCGCTATTATCTACTTGACAATAGATTAGCACATGTGCGTCCAGGCAGAGCCCATTCCTTCGAAGAACTGTTAAAGCACCGTCATAAAGTGTAATTTAACCCTAACTCTGTTTTAACAATCTAGCAAAAAATATTCATAGATAAAAGAAATTTGTCTAAAGAAATGACCTGCAGCTGCGAAGTTAAAATTCCGAAATAGCGTCCTTTGTTTGTTAGCGCTATATTGTTATAGGTAATTCTCAGTTTCCGAAGAATACAACGCAATAAATTTTACAATCTCACTTTAAAAAATAATGTTTATTATATTTCTATATCAATGTAATAGCGAGAATTATACACGCGTTACAGTATCACCACTGCTATAGAAAGTGACGGTCGGTGACGGTCCGCTCTAGTGGGCACAGTGTCATACTTTTCAATACAAAGAGTATTGTTTTATCTGACGCGTTCCTATTACGGTCAGGGTAAGATCATACAATAATGGGTCATACAAAGATTTAGGTTACCGTCTTTCCTGTGGACACACCGAAAGTTAACGTTTTTAAGACCTAATTTTCTGGTTAAGCCCATTCCCGTAAACACGCCGCCAGGACTGCTTTAGACCTATCATATAATAACATAACTTAGGGGAGACAACTTTTGTTTTAAGAGTGTGTATGAGCCTAATACGGTGTAGTTGTCCGAGATCATCGATAAAAGTTCGTGCTCGGGGTACCGTGCTGCAGACTCGTAGCGCTGCTACGACGTAGCACGGTACCGACTGCATTCTACAATAAAATGACTCTGGCAGTAGCAAAAGACAAAGTTAGGCACATTAAGCAGGCACTCTATTCTACGCGGTAAAACAGTATTGCTTTTGAGTTGTTTACGTATTATTTTTAACTCAGCTGCAATTACTGTCAAGTAAATAAGAGCTATCAAAACGTTGACAATATGGAAACACGTCAAAGGCAATATGGTTTTACTGTGCTAGAATCTTAGCTCGGTACCCTGACCATGGGCTTTTGACGTAGAGACCTCGTCGTGTTGTTCTCCTAGACTCATTATTTTTAGTTTTATGTTATTAGGCTTACATTTGTTATGATTTTTTTTGTTCTAACTTTAATAATAATTATTTATTACTTTATTAAGTACTTGTAATGTATCTTACTTTTAAGTATAACTGGGCTGGAATTCTACACGGTAATAACGATATCGTCTTTGACGTGTTTCCGTATTGTCTACGTTTGGATAACTTTTATGTCATTTACAATAATGGCGACTGTGACATAAACGATTCTAAAACATGTCCAACGCGATATCGTTAAAACGTAGTAGAATAGAGGCCCTGTACTTTTGTTTGAAAAAATTTCCTTCTGCTGGAGTTTCTTGGCGCTTCTTATCTGAAGCGCTAGTAAATTCACTTCATATTACCGACGTGCCCTATGGTGACCTATTTACTGAATAAACATTTTGATTTGATTTGATTTGATGATTTGTATTTACGATACTCGCTAGAGATTCTAATGCTCTGTCTCTTTCAATCTACTAAAATACTGTGAGGGACAAAACATTCGACTTGCTAGCGAGCACGGTAATTGCTACTCATGGTAAGGGTACTGACCTTTGTTCCACGCGGTAAAACAGTATTGCTTTTGACTTTTGGTATTGTTTTTAACTCGGCCGCCATTACTTTCAAGTAGATAAGAGCTATCGTAACGGTGACAATCTGATAGCATATAAATAAATATCACAGGACATCTCACACAAATTGACTTAGTCCCAAACTAAGCTCTAGGCTTGTACTATGGGTACTAGATAAACATACTTAGATTGAGAAATAAATACTTAAATACATAGAAAACATCCCAGACTCAGGAACAAATACTCGTGCTCATCACACAAATATCTGTCCTTACCGGGATTTGAACCCAGGACCGCCGGCTTCGGAGGCAGGGTCACTCCTAACTAGGCTAGCGTGTCGTCATATGAAAGGCAATATGGTTTTACTAAGTTGAATAGAGGCGCTGGGTGAAAAAAATCGGTTGTCTGTAAAGTCGGTTTACTGACGACAGTTGAACGTGACAACGTCATAAGAAAATACTGATGGAATGGTTGCATTCTTCAAAAGAAAATTTTAATTTTATTTCTTTAATAGATATTTTGTATGGATATAGAGAAGGAGGTAAATGGAAATCACAATTGAATTGATCAAGTTACATTTATTTGTACGCATAAATACAATTATGTATTTTTTTATTTTTTTTTAAATTTGGAAACATCATTAAAAAAATTATAACTCTAGCTTTTAAAAAGCCTGCCTCAATGAGTTTGATAATTATAGGAGAAAATGGTTCCCTTTGACGGCTGGCTCGTCTAACCTGTCATTTCAGACCAGGGATTGTAAAACAGGTTTTATTCAATACCTGTATTTACATTGTCAAATTATTACCGCTAAAAAATAATACCTGTATTCGAAATTAGAGTTATTGTTGTCATTCCGCTTTTGTTTTTATCGCTATGTATACACTATTTACAGTATTAAATACCTGTAATCAATACCGCTGTTTATTGTACCTGATAAGTGAGATGTCAATTAGACTAGTTAACTGTCATTTCAGACTTGTCTAAGGCGAATCTCGAAATCTATTTTTTTTGTAACAGCTCCGAAAATATTTACATATACAAATAAACGACACTGACAGGTATTACCGGTAATGGTTTTAGGGTAAAGTATCAAAAAGAGGTATTGTTTTCAATTGGCTAAACCAATAATATACTTGAATACCGGTATTCATTATACCGCTCATCAGAGCTTTAGCGGTATAAATAGTGAAAATCAATTATAACCGGTTATACCTTATTAAAAACCGGTACTCAGAATACCGGTAACGATCCCTGTTTCAGACATGTTGTTATGATATGTGGATGATTTAACATTTATGTTTTAATGTTTTGAAATCATAGCTACGCTCGATAATTGTTTCGATCGAATAGTTCTGTTAACTTATTGTTATAGTTTTGTCAATTATAGCATAACCTACAATCGCTGCACTAGCGGACCGATGCTATTTATTTTAATGATGAAAGCACGAATATTCGACATTAAATCACTGAACATATGTATATTTAATATCGAAAGAATAATTACCTTTATCGCCGCAATTATCGTTGCTATAAACAATTGACACCACATTCACTTTTCACTGCACTTCATACTTGACGAAAACATGTAAATGTATTATTGTATAGCAGCTGTCCAGGCGGACGCATCGCTCACTCAAGTAGGAGAGAGACAGATATCGAACGCTGCCGAACGCGGGGGCCGATTGTGCCTCTTTTTCGCTGTTTCCGCGCTCTCTCTTGCACTTCAAGCCTTAAATGGAACGCCTCAGAGCGAGGTAACGCCGCATGAGTCATGTTTTTTCGTGCGTGCAGCCGGCTCCATCGAATTATAAGACGTTGTCACGTCAAAAAAAAACCGGTTTAGTGCAAATTGGACTTGCACACGAAGGATTCCTTCTTGTATGGAGAACCCTTTTAATTTTTAACTAAAAAAAATGCAGACATAGTAATAAGTAGTAATGACACCATTCTGTGATAATTTCAAGTGTCTAGCTATTACGGTTCACAAGATACAGCTCTGTGACAGACGGACTTAGTAATAGTTTCCCGTTGACACCCTCCGGGTACGGAACCCATGAGATAATAGCCAAAACACAAAATTGACATATACTTTTGAACGGTGGTTGTCTAGTCGCATAAATGTTGTTTGACATAAATGTATTATTAGTAATAATTTTCGCAAGTCATAACTTCTTTCAGGCTGAAATTCAAGGATTTAAAAAACATCCATCGTGTAGATAATCGTTACTTTTTTGGAAAAAAATTACGATGACGAACTAACTAGATTTACGAAAAATCCTGGAAAAAATTACGATGTCGTGAAAAAAATGTGACTTGCGAAAAGATGACTAATAATACATTTATGCAACAACATGTATGCGACCCGACCCTTACCCTCTTTTTAATCAGTGTTACTTAAGTTGCAATGGAAAAAAAAGCTCATATTATTGCACGGTGAGGTGTTTTACATTCTGGTACATTTATTAATATCAATGTCAAAGATTTCATATTGATTAATTGTGTGCAAACGATTTACTTGTAATTAATAAATAACATCCTTGCGGGAATATAAACATTGAATGTTTTGCTTGCAGAGTGAAGGCGTGGGCGCGCGCGCTGGGCGAGGAGCTGTGGGGCCTCAACGAGGCGCTGACCAAGGCCGACCAAATTAAAGCTGTAAGCTTCACTCACCAATTCATTACGAATATACATATTCTGTCAAAGAATATAGTGACGACTAGATAATATATTGTTGATTTGATATTTTTATTACTTTATTTTATATTCTGAATTGTGACATTTAAAATTTTACTGTATTTTTGTCATTTCCTGACTGTAGCATTTGAGCTACCTATATATTTTTTAGTGTTTTATTTTTATTTTAAAATTAAGTACTTTTTGCTTTTGTACATTTTGACATTATTTCAGTTATTGCAAAAGCTGCGGTAGGTACGAGAGATACGGTTTTTGACCATAAATTAATTAATTTAAACCTAAACTACTTTCCATAAATTTACTTACCACCATAATAATACGTATAACAAAACATAATATTGCGTGGCAAAAGTTAAGATAGTCTGCACTGATATTTAGCTGTACACCGACATGTGACTTTGCTGTGACCAAAAACTGGGGACATTGCCTAAGCTGAAAAATCAACCTTAAGGAACGACTTAATCGCTATCTACTGACTTCGAATGCTGCCATTAGACATCAACGGCTGCTGGAGAAGACCTGTGCCTCTTCCAAATGAATTAGAATCACGAGTCCCGTGCTGCCGCATCCAGGGTCCCCCCGCATGATTCAAAACATTTCTTAGGCCAGCGTTACACCTGTATGTTATTGCTGTAGGTTTTGAAACAAAGCTATATGCAAGATTGAGATACAGATATTTGCCACTCACTCTTAATTATCTTAAGTGTAATGCCGGCCTTAGTGTACATTACTTAGTAAATATAAATAGTATCGTAAATTATCTACGTATTTACGGATGACAACAGTTGGCGAGCAACTCTACGACTCCGTTTCGTAAATAATCATATATTTCAGTGAAGTAACGAAGGTCTGACGGCTGAAGTGAGATTGATGCGAGTTCGGAAGCCGCAGCTGGACACGGCAGAAAACTACCTAAGTGAACTGATCAATTCGAGACCCTTTACCTAAGAGGTTTTGCGATACAGTTTTCTTTATAAAGTATTATTTTCTTATCAATATTGTCAACAAGTATATTTTTAACTCTGAAATAAAATAAATATAGTTCTTCTAACTATTTAAGCAATATAGATTTCTGTTTTTAAGACGTGTTCTAAAAGTGCACATTAATTACGTAGTTTGTTATTAAGTTTTTTTTCCCAAAATCTAGGCCTTAGATTATAAGAACAGATTACACAAACTCTTATAGTAAAAACAAAAATTATAAATAGTATCAGACATTAAAATGGTAAATAATATTAAAATAATGTATTGTAATATTCATAATTTTAAATTTTGTAAATTTATCTATTCAAAAATAATTTTAAAACTCAGTTTCCGAATTTCTCATGCTAAGGTATTGTTTTTAACGCGGACGCTATTTCTATCAGGTACTTAAATAAAAGTTATCGTAAAGTTGACAATACGACAATACGTCAACGGCAATAGGGTTTTATACCCTAGTAGAATAAAGGCCCCGTATTGTCCGACGCGAGAACTAGTATGATTGCTTTATAATAGCTTTAAGGTGCTGTCGCCACATTCATTATTATAATCATAGGAAAGTGATATTAAGTTATCACATAAAATAAAATAATTAACTTAGATAGCCTGGACGAAAATGAGTGGGCGATCTGGCACGTACATTACAACTTAATAGCTAGCATCAAGAAATATAGGTGAACCATCAAATATGTGTGACGATACACGTGGCATGATTCCATCAAGGCTGTACCTGAGATCCAGAGTAATGCATACATCGGATTCCGTCTGACGTCATTAGCTGAGGTTTCTGAGCTGAGCCAAAACCAGTCCCTTATGGGATTCTGAGCAGTCGCCTCCATCCCCCCTTACAGCGACCCCGGTCCACGCACTGAGTTACTGAGCATCCGAGCGAATCACGACCTGAGATGGTGAGGCGGTCCCGCAGGACATGCCTTCCCCCGCTGGCAACCTCATAATGAAAACATGCCATCCGTATGCCACAACAAGTGTATAACATAAATTGTAGATGAGAAGACAATAGTGTTAGGTACTTACCAAAATTTATATTTCCACACACAACTCACGGGCACGGTGTCTCGAACGCGTCTACCCTCCTCGTTAGAAAAATACCCGCCGCTATGGCGGTCTCCAATAGTTGTGACGTCAAGCCTGTACCGTAAATTTATATTGCGATGTTTCGCGACAGGTGCTTTTCTACCGGACAAGCGAGGCAAACCGAAGCGGTGCGAGTTTTTTTTATTATTAAAACTAGAGGAGGGTATTACAAATTTGAATTCTAGTCGCGCCTCGTTTCACTACTCCTCGCCGGTGGAAAAACAACTTTAGACAGATAATTGCAAAATAGATATAAATTACCATACGTCTCGTATGTACATTAACTTGAGTTACTAAAGTACACTAATTTTAATTTTCTACTGGTTGTAATAGACTTAGGTAGTCCAGTTACTTGTGCGTGTGTTTAGTGGAAGTTGCCATTTCAATATTAATAATGGAGATAAAACAAGAGTTTAATAACTTCTTAGTAAACCCCGTAGTCTAACGCTCAGTTTGGGGGCAATTTCGATAATCTGAATCAATAAAAAAATAATTTGATTTACTCACTCACTAACATATCAAAAGATTTGATTCATGCTTAAAAGACGCTGCTATAATGTATTTTGAAATAAAAGATTCTTAAATAATTGTTATATGATAGTAAGTTTCATAATAAATTAACATTTTTTTTTCAAATTGTATGAAATCAAACTTTATCGCGTGCTTGTAAAAATACAATTTAAAAATGATTATTTTTATACTACACTTTGTTAGTAAGTGTATAATTACTACCCTAATAAAAGGCGTGAAAGCCGTTCATTAAACCTTCTTAGAAATCAGGGTAGTAATATTGAATGGAATTTCATAACTGCCCTGTTATCAGGGCAGTAATATCGTATGAAAATCCATTACTATCTCGTTTTTTTTTAAATTCTAGATGACGTTGTCAATCAACCCACTTTGACACGCTCTCAAGTTGGACCCGACAAATCGGGGCGTATTCACCTTCTTAAACGTCTTTTGGCACGCAAACTGAACGGAGCGTTAAAATTCAAAATTAAAAAATAACTTTTGTTACTGCAGCTCTACTTTGAAATCCGTAATTCGAACTTCGGATCGCCCTGTCGAGGGCAAAAGGAATAGTAATAGAATTACGGATTTCAAAGCAGAAACCCTGTTTGATGGCACACTCGTTCTTCCTACAAAGAATTAATTTATTACTTTTTTTATTTTATTTTTTAAGTGTAGTATAAAGCGGTATATTAAACTCGAGGGTAAGTATAGATTACTAAACTCATGTGTACTCGATTAGTAATCCGTGCCTTACTCCCCTTGGTGAATAAACTACTATTTTCGATCTCTACAGATGTATCTGGCTAAAACTGTAGTTTTGTGTAATGCTCTATGCAGTTTTTATTTACAATACTGTTATCGATTTGAAATTCGACAAACGTTGAATTTTGACAAATAACTCTTTATAAGTAAATATAAATCAACCGACGATGCAACATCACTACTATGCCCCCAAACTGAGCGTTAGATAATCTTAGTATTATTTAATCATACAAGCAAAACAGCTGAGATTGCGGTGAAATTGAAAATGCGATATGCAATGAGTCAAGTTACCGCGGAAAATCGATGGCGTGTGCGTGACTTAATAACATTCGCCATCGCCAGTCCCTCGTACATTCACTGCCCTAAACTTCAAGTACTTTGGCCAAAAATATAATGGACGAGTAGGGGCTAGAAAACTTGCATTCCACGAATTAAAAAATGTTTTAAAAAAAAACAAAAAAACCGCCATCAAAAACGCAAAAAATAACTTTTTTTTAAATTGTAGATCCTGTACCTAACTAATAGGTTAGTCCAATTGAAGTCGGCTTTTTTGTTAAAAATATTGTACTTATTATATTAATTATATTACAGAAATACAAACAAATGAATGCAAGCGTCAAACGAAAAGATGGACCGCAGATACTGGAATCGTCGTTGCGCTCAGTCGGAACAATGCTTACTATGAAAATCAACGCCGTCAAGGTAACTGAACTTTTAATTTTTGTTACGAATCGTTTTTTAGGGTTCCGTAATCAACAAGGAACCCTAATAGTTTCGCCATGTCCGTCTGTCCGCGGGTCTCATCAATCTCAGAGACTATTTTGTTGTTTTATTTGTTTGTAGTAACGGCTTTGAAACCCTACACAAAGCGTGGTCCGACATGCTCTTACCCGGTTTCTATTTTGATTTAATACAAATTTTCATATAAGATAACATTGATAACGAATAGGTAAATAGTCGTTTGTTGGCTTTCTACAGGTTATTGGCACCATGTAAGTAAAGGTGGTAATTCTATAAGTAGTAAATGTCGAAAACTGGTGTTTTGAATGCGAAAAATCAGATTTTATAATATACTATAATCCTGCAGTGCATCCATGCGAGGGCCAAGCAGCTGGCGCGGGAGGTGAACGTGACGGGGGTCGATGAGTTCCAGTACTGCTCCTCCAAGTACTCCAACTTCACAAACGCGACCCTCAACCCCCTGGACACACCGGAATTTGCCAAGGACTCGAAGGATTACTACATGGACCTCGCACTTGAGCCTGACTCGCATTTCTACAATATAAGTGTTAATACCAACATAAGCTGCGTGCATGTGCCTACCAATATATACTTTAAAGGTGCGTGGTAATTATGTGATCACTTCTCTGCTCGAATACCTTTAACTTGCAGCTTTAATTATTCGGTTAGCCTAGTTATTACTGTCATTGTCTACGAAGCGTGCGGTCACGGGTTCGATACCTGGTAAAAGAATGACGTATTATTGGAGTTGGATGGTCTCAAGTATACCGTTCTGAGTTTGGAATGTTTTTGTTTAAAAGTATTGTTTTCTTTTGTATATGTCTATACCTAACCTACCCATAGTACCTTGTCGATTTAACGCCTAAAACACATTAATGCAACAATTCAAACAAAACGTTAAAGTACTGAACATGAAAGGTACTAGACATACTTTAGATCTGCCCTGCTAACACAAAAGGCAGTATCTCAGACAAAACTCCTGTAGCAAATGCAACCTTATAACCATCAAGATAGGATTGCATATGCTTTGACCATAGAATTTGAGATACTGCCTTTTCTGTTAGCAGGGCAGAGATCAACTTGTATAATATAGCCCCTCAAAAATAAAACCAATTCACGTTTGCAGAAGAGGAAGCAAAGAAAGCTATTCTTTGGTCAAAAGGGCTAAATGAGATATTTATTAAGAATTACGAGGCCGACCCTTCGCTGGTTTGGCAGTACTTCGGCAGCGCGCACGGCATCCTGCGGCTGTTCCCGGCCATGCCGTGGAACCGCATGCGGAAGGCCGACATCTACGATTGCCGCGTGCAGTCCTGGTACATCGAGGCCGCCACCTGCTCCAAGGACGTCATCATCCTCTTTGACGTCTCCGGCTCCATGACCGGCTTCAAGAACTACGTGGCCAGAACAACACTCAGCACACTGTTAGACACCCTATCTAACAATGACTACGTAAATGTGTACACCTTTAAACAGGAAATTCAACATGTCATGAACTGTTCTGCCGGTCTCGTACAAGCGACAAAGGAAAATATAGAAACTATAAAAAATCTCCTTGAGCCATTGGAAAATGGGACTCACAGGATAACTCTAGATGGAAACGCAAACCTCACTAAAGCTTACATGATAGCTTTCGATACATTGAAAGAGGTAAGTGGGTCTACTTTATTAAAAATCTTTTAGTATCTAAGACATACTGATACGCACATGGGATATTCAATTTATACGATAATTAGAAGGTGTGGAATCATCGCACTGTCTGATGGGGCCATATTTACCCAAAGATTATAATTCTAATCATGATATCTTTTTTACTCTGACTGGACAATTCGCCGTATACTAAAATGTACATACTTCAAAGGCCCATACTGGGGTCCTAAAAACGCCCTAAAATATGTTTTCAAGTTATGGCGTAATCAAATAAGCTGGCCAGAGGCACTAGTCAAAATGCAAATCGCTAAGTTAGCAAGTTGATATAAAACAGAAACGTTAGCAGTGTTTGCAAATTGCATCTTGGGAAACGCCTCTTGCTTTATTTCGAGCCTATAGAATATGGTTTTAGAATTTTATTTTCATAAATAATATACAAAATCTATGAGAATGTTGAGATGATACACTATTTAATTTGTTGGAGCAAGCGCACAGGCTGTGATAGAAAACAGAAACGTTGGCAGAGTTTTTTCGGCCTGTCTCTGTCCTCAGTCTGTCCTTTACGCTTGCCGTAAAATGAACTGCATAGCCATTAAATAAAACGATTTAAACATAGCCATGTCATAAATGAACTGACGTGACTAACCTATCGATTTGGCACCGACATACCCACCTCCAAAGTTGTAATGCAGAATTGAACGAAATCTCGAACTTTCATGATTCCGATATTGCTTGTATATTGTTTAATCACGTAAAACAAATACATAATGCCTCAAATATCTAATAACTCTAACTTAACAATGCTTTTCGAAATACGTAACAAAAAGAAATAAGGAAAATGTTTGGCTAATGTTACACCCGCTAGGCCGTTTGACACCTTATAAATATCCTATAATGACTGCTATCCGAGAACTTGGTACCTGACTGATCATTACTTTTTAAAGCGGCGGCAAAAAACCAATTGCATCGTGTCGAGTCCCATGGGCTGCAACCAGCTGGTGATGGTGATTACCGACTACGTACCCGGGAACTTGTCCGAGGTATTCGAAGAGTACAACCGCGAATCGGTGGACAACGAGACGTACATACCAGTCAGGGTGTTCACGTACCTCATAGGAAAAGAGGTCACTAATGTGGAGGAGATAAAATCGATGGCATGTAGCAACAGAGGTAGGCATCACTTAGTATAATATGATAAATTAATGCTGCTTCTATGACCGGTTTTCAGGCGAAACACTAACTAACCCTAGCCAAGTGACGATAGCGTTTGCGCTTGTAGAAGCACTAATATGTTCACCCCTTTTTTAGTAAGTAATCGTGAGTGAGACGGAAGGTGTCTTAGCGTTAACGTTAGGAGAAACTGATGCCTCTTGGCTATAGGCTCTGAGCTGACACTAGTCAACGTTTGACTACCTATGTAGTGCACAATCGTGGGCGGCACGTTGGGCGTACGTTCATGACCAGAGGCCCTAGCTAAGATGCAAACGCTTCTGAAGTGTTTCTTTGAATTCATTTAAAATTTATGGGGTAACATTTTCGTGAGTTACGATAAACCATATGGTCAACTGTCATTCTATACATATTGAGCGATTGAAAAGTAAAACGTTAGGAGCGTTTGTATCTTTGCTACATAGGGCCTCTGGCGTTTTTAAACTGCTTTTGGTGTGTGAGAGGCACTAAAAGTCCCTCTCACTAACAGTTCGTTGAGCGATGATGACGTCAGTTTATCGTTTGAGAACACAAATACTAAAATAGTGACGAAAATAGTGGGTAGTTTGTCCGAATTTTCAAAAGTTAGATATTTTTTTTCTTAACCCATTAGCTTTTCAAAATATTTAGAGAGATCGAACTCGTAGGTTAGATTAGGTAATTTTAAAAGTATCCAGGAACGTTAAACGGTTTCAGAAAAAATATCTTCTAACTTATGAAAATTCTGATCAACAAAACAGCGAGCAAACGTTTTTAAGGTTCCGTAGTCAAACTAGGAACCCTTATAGTTTCGCCATGTCTGTATTATCCGTCCGTCCGTCTGTCCTTCCGCAGCCTAGCGCAGAGACTTTTAGCACTAGAAAGCTGTAATTTGGCATGTATATGCATATTAGTCACGCCAACAAATTGGTAAAATAATATGTAAAAAAAAAGATAGATTTCTCCCCTACACGTAACGTGGGGATGTATTTTTATTTCCTCGTCAACCCCATAGTGTGGTGTCGTTGGATAGGTCTTTCAAAAATATGGCGGATTAAAGTATTTATACCTAGGTAGCCTCTCTAGGGGCCCTTAAGCCGCGTTTATATCGAGGTGTTTCCTTGGCACAGGTTTCTTCGTACACATCCACTCGGTGGAGGAGGTGACGCAGCAGGTCCTGAAGTACATCAACGTGATCGCGCGGCCCATGATCCTGGACGCCAGCCCGCCGCTGCCCACCTGGACCCACGCCAGCATTGACGCCACGGTAATTTTACTTTCACAACTTTGGCACTTGAGCTGATGAACTGGGGGGTAATTTTAAATATGACGTTGACTTTATTCCAGCCATTTTTTAAATAGGATGGGTTCCTAGTGTTCCTACTAACCGGAATATTCATCCAGCAACTTGTCTTTATTTTACGAAATATCGTGTTTTGTTTTGGACACAGAGCTCTAATGCAAATCGGTTCTTACCACTTACACTGTTAAATACAGAAATAAAACGATACTATTGGAAAGCACTACTCGGTTTGATACCGTTAGTATTATCAAACCGCGATTAGAATACAATTGAGAACATATTATTATGTAGTTTCTGAATTAATACATGAAGTGACGTTGTCAATGGTAGAGTGTGCCGATAAATGAAAATACTTATTTCTGTACGAAGAAGTTATAAAGCTTGGTAGTGAAAAATAAATTATATTGCCTACTTAAAAAAAAATACAAATAATGTATAGTAACTATATTTAGGAACAGCATCAAAAAATATTAATTCATAACACCATTGTCTTCAGAGCTGTCCGTATCATCACCTAGTACAGAAAAAATAAAATAGATAATTAGTGAGCTAAATAGTGTTAAATACGCACGTTCACATCCAACAGCATAGAAATAGTTTACTGCTGTACCCTGTAATTAGGAGGAATTTCCAAGCATTTTCTTTGCCATCAGTCATTTTCAACACGTTTCATTTTTTATTTTTTTTATAAAACAAATGACACCGCTTTTATCAAGAATAGGTAGAGTTGTTATATATACGTACTGAATGATTATGACGAAGTATTCTTTGTAGGTAAATCTATTTATTATCTGTGTATAAGTGTGTCTGCAGTTAAACTTTCTGATTAGAGATTTAAACATCTAATTTTAATTTTGCAGAGAACAAAGCTCTGGAATGTCAGCAACGATGTCAATACGGTAAAATCATTAATTCATTATTCATTTTAAGTTTTATTTAATCAATTAATGAATAATAAAATGTATATTGGTATAAGTGCATGATTTCTCGTAAAACGAGACATGGATAAGACAGAACTGTGACCCTAGACGGGATGCTTAGCTTTAACGTAAACGATTGTCGAAAACTGACTAACTGTATGGAATTGACATAAGCGCTCGACGCAGCTTACGTCAATCCTATCCATTTTCGATAACGATAACGAACGAACGGATAATGGCGGTAACATTAATGTTCTCGCAAAACATCTTGACTAGGGCCACAGGTCGACCGTGGACACCAGAACCCCCTGTACAGTCACGCACTTGCTATGCCACACCATAAGTAGATCCCAGACTTACGTAATGACATCACCAAGTCACGAAAAAGACAGTATTTCAATTTGTGTAACTCCTCTTGCTTCTATAGTACATTATAGTAATTATACTGTTGACGTTATAGTAGTTCTTACAAACAAATGAATAAGAAATAACTACCTACTATGATGTCGACAGTATAATTACGATATACACAGTGGAATACGAGTAAAGGCTCTGCACGTGATCGGTGCTTCAAGCCGTCAACTCAGGCCCGAACTTAGAGGCCTCCATCTCGAAGCCATTTTTGCAAGTCAAGCTTTTGGCCTTATATGATGGTGCACAGTGGCCTAAGCTATGCTTGCTTGGCACCTAGACCGGGGCTTGTAAGGCCTAGGCGGAAATCCGGCCCTGTTTCAACTAGACTTGTTTGGTGTTTACAGCACGACGAAGACAAATTGGTGACGTCAGTGGCGATCCCGGCGTTTCACGAGGACGACAATGACGACGCGATCCTGTTGGGCGTCGCCGGCACTGACGTGCCCATCGATAGCATCGCCAAGCTGGCGCAGCCCCATCAGGTTAAACGATTACTATCTTAATCGAGATAGTTGAGGAGTTCCGATGGCCATCTGTGGTCTTCATCATCAGTTCCACTTCCCCAAGTGATACTTTCTGAATGCAAATGCTAGACTTCTTACTAAAATCTCTATATGTTGCCTACAATATTTGAAGAGTTCCCTCAATTCCGCACTGATCCCCTCATCAGATTCAGATTTGGTGACAATGGGACTACCTTGGAAGTATATTCTATCAAACCAAAAAATATATATTCAAAATCGGTCCATAATTGACGGATTAATCGGTGAACATACATAAAAAAAAATACATACCATGGAACGTGTAACCTCCTCCTTTTATTGAAGTCGGTTAAAAAGAAAAAGTAATAGCTTAGCCAGGTTTATATATATGTAATTTCGTTGTCAAAAGTACTGCGGCAATGTGTGAGCGCCGAGCTATAATGCTTAAGGTAGATAGAAAAAATCGAACATATGTGCCATGTTTACTGATTCGTTTGACTCTTGGTTTAAGTTATGCTAACTATACAATTCTTTGCGAAAACTAAAGTCTTGCGGTGACTGCGGTGTACGAGAAACAGTTTGAACGTAGTTAATTACCTCAGGCTCGCATTTACTCAATGAAATTATTTTTTTAATCAGACGTATATATAAAGAGCGGGTGGGTACACTAGATAATTTCGAAGAGTCGTAATTCCAAATTAATTAAAATCCTGAATGCAATGATTTGATAGAATACTTTATCCTTCGATATCGCGTATGAATCAAATCTCACCTAACCTATGTATACCAGTGAAATTATGCAATTTAATCTATAATAGCTCCAGAATAACTTTTAGAAAAAAAAACGGACAAATGAATATTAAAAAAAAAAGAATATAAAGGTTCACATAAAGAGTAGCAAGGGGGATAATGTTTTCTGAGAAACAGCTCATTGGAGTGCATTTACCTAGTCATACAAAAACTATAAACATGCTAATAAACGTGCAGTTAGTTAGCACCACCCTAGCAGTTAGTTTTCAGTCGTCTTGCAGTCAAGGAATAATTAGCTTAGTTTACTTTACAAAGACTTTCAATAGAGGGTGTTTACGTTTTCAGCTAGGCGTCAATGGCTACTCATTCATCGTCAGTAACAACGGGTACTTGCTGCTCCATCCTTTCCTGAAGACCTCCGTAAGTGTCTACTTGATCACGTACTTTTTAAGAGCTTTTTACTTAATTTATTATGTGCAATATTTAATTAAAAAGTAGTTTTTAAATTAAATAACCGGACCTCAGAACATTTCTAAGCTATGGAAGTTTTTATAAATATACAGGGAGTTCCAGAAGTTCAAGTTAAACTGCAGAACCAAAGAGCCCTGTTTGTAAATAGGTACCCTATATGACTTTTCAAAAAGATAACGGTGATCTATTCAAATCTGAAACAAAACAAAGTATAGTTACACCTACTTAGTCTATTTTGAGTTGAAATTGCTTTGACGGTCTGTACAATATATCAAAACATTTTTGCGACCTACAACGTGCCAACACGAGTTAGTAATACATGTGTGCCTGTAGTGGTATTCGCTATATAATTTGTACACTTGCCTACTCGATGCACAACCTTTTATTCTTCTCAATCTCTCAAGGGTTAGCTGGAAGATATATTTTAAAGGGCTAAGTTAATTCTTTTTTATTTTAATCATTAAAGTATTTACATACATAAATAAAAGCTATTTCAAACGTACCAAAGCAAATCGGTGGCCTCTTGGCTGTTCCATATGCAGTGCATAAGCTAATCAAAACCCACCCTGGTTTCAGATCAACGCGGAGCTGCAACAGAATTACAACAGTGTAGATTTCGTGGAGGTGGAACAAGTGGACGATGGCAAGCGCGACCGCGAGCTCGGGCCGGAGATCGAGGAGCTGAGAGAGCACCTCGTTCAGGGCGAGGAGGGCAGCATGCCAGAAGTCAAAGTGCTCTATCACTACGATGATATGAGGTAAAATCATACGCACACATTTACGTTAGGACTATGTTATCATTGACATATTTCGCAAAAAATACCACCTTTATTATATTATAGATTTTTGTACATCCTCGTAGATCTGAAGAGATGAGGTTGCATTACGCGAAGGTAATGAGTGCAGAAATCAAAATCTAATGTTGATATGATGGTGGAGGTGGAAGGTGATAGGAACTCCTCAACGGCCAATAGTAGGTCCGTTTAGTTTGGGCTAGATTGTCTGGCCTTTTTTTAGTTAGTTATATATCACTAATCAGTGGGCTTGACAAGTTGCATTCGACAATAGTTAGCGATTATGTTTCGATTGAAAAATTTATGGAATTGACGTTAGCCACCGAGATAGCACCACGTGACTATCTCGGTGGCTTATATCCATATATTTTGTCTATTGAAACATAATCACTAACGATTAGCGAATGCAACTTGTCTAGCCCCACAGTCATGGAAGTAAACAACGCAATAGGCGTATCATCAGTTATTTAATCGTGTTAACTGATGAGGGTATATAAGTAACATTTACTCAGCTATTTATACCTGGCAACTCCACAGTAGAAAGCAGGCAACCTTTACTTTTTCAATTCTGTTGGGTATATTCTCTTAATTAGAGTAAGATTCTTTTAAATAAGCAATGAGGGAAGCAGATTAAATAAATTCAATTAAAAAAATAATTATTTATTCCTGTCCGCACGCAATTTAATTAGGCAACCTATTCGCAATGTGTCAATGTGAGTATTATTTTTCATTTATTTCTTATCAGGGTATTTTTCAAATTAATTGTATCTAGTTAAGGACTAAAATTAAGAAACGGTAACTTTTACATATGAGTAACGAAAATAGGCATAAATTTATATGGTTCATTTTTGTTACTCATATGTAAAAATTACCGTTTGGTAATTTTAGTCCTTAATTCGGTACAATAATTTGAAAAATACCCATCACTAATAAATAAATTTGATGAGGGTATAATACCCCATATTGCAGATGATCGCGGACAGGCTCGAATGTCCATATATACGACACTGCCGTGGTCTACATGCGCCTATTCGGGCTGCTAGCTTTAAGTTTTAATATTTAAAATGTACCTACTGATCATAGTTATACGTATTTACTAACAAAAATGTGAGTCAATTGTTACTTGAATGAATAAATTAAATAAATAAATATTTATATTTGGCACGGACCTTAGACTATATCATTTATTCAGTTGTCAACAAGCAAATTTTATTTAAATTGTATTGTTATAGTTTTTGATTAAAGCCCAAACAACGCTTGCCTTTTCCTTTTTAGCGATGATACTTATTAATTACTTAATCAATTTATGGTTCCAGGAGGATATCGCGCGTCAAGCACAATTACTACTTCAACAAATTGGAGGGCACGCCATTTTCGATGGGAATCTCTCTACCCGATGGCTACGGGGACACGGAGCTGATGCTAAATGACAATCCACTGGAGGCGACGCAAGGAAAATATCTCACGGGCATTAACGTCACGGACTACTTCAGATACAGCTTTAGGATACATCCCGATTGGTATTCCATTTTTAGGGTTCCGAAGTAAAACTAGGAACCCTTACAGTTTCACCATGTTTGTTTGTTTGTCTGTCAGTCCCCTCACTTTGTCTCAGAAACTATAAACGTAACAAAACAGTTTATTTTTACACTTGAAGATATTTATCCCGCGCATTAAGATCGATAATAAAATAAGTTCACTTTTTTTAGGGTACCTCCCGTACCTACATGTAAGGTATGCCATTATAAGTTTTAAGATTTGGGGGACGGTTTAAGACATATTGAAGTCCATTTTCGCCAAAGTTACGTGTCCCCATCCTCTACAACCGAAACAGCAAATAATAATCTGGAAAATATCCAAAAAAAACTATCACGACTAAGTAGACATGATTGGTTTTGAAAAATCATCTCAGACAGACAAGCACCCTATAACTTTAAATAGAATATTCGTTAATATTTGTTGTTTTTTGAGATAGCTTTTTGTGTTTGTAGTAACGGCATTGGAACCCTACACTTAACATTGTCCGACATTCTCTTGCCCTCTTTTTATTTCGGACATTAGTTAACTCAATGGTGATTAATAGAAACCATAAATCGACGGACTTGTTCGACATTGGTAATGCCAGTTATTGTAAGAAATTTAATTGTGATGAGACTGATGAGGAATTGCCTCGGTACCGTCGCAATACGGGGTTGTTGAGCGATAAACGACCGAGTTGCGCTAAAAAGCCAGAACTTTGTGAATGATTAAACAAAAGTATGAGTAAACGTATTGTTCCAGGGTTTACTGCAAGTACCATTACTTGGAGGGACACGAGTCCGAAAACCCGGAAATTGAAATTTGGAAGTTCCTAGTCAGTATTTCGAAAAACAAGACCGATATTTCGAGGAAACAGTACACAAAGGAATCGCAAAAAGAATTTTCCGTGGAAAGTAAGAAAAAGTTACAATTGTTTAGCAATACCAACAAATTTTAATTTAAAAAATAAACACAAAATACTAGACAAACCATGCATTTACACCATACCTATCAAAGCTAGAAATCATAAAATCGGCCAAGTTTATTCAACTGTGTATGTTTTGATTTCCAGCAGGGTACACAAAAGCATGAACGTTGTAGGATTTTGTGGGATTTTGTTCTGTAGCCTTAAGTAGGATTTTGTTCTGTAGCCATAAATAGGATTTTGTTCTGTAGCCATAAGTAGGATTTTGTTCTGTAGCCATAAATAGGATTTTGTTCTGTAGCCATAAGTAGGATTTTGTTCTGTAGCCATAAATAGGATTTTGTTCTGTAGCCATAAGTAGGATTTCATTCTGTAGCCATAGGTAGGATTTTGTTCTGTAGCCATAAATAGGATTTTGTTCTGTAGCCGTAAGAGTAGCTTTATTAACCCTTAACTTGGCAGTGTGCACCACAGGATACATAACATAATGTTCACTTTTTGTTTTTTTTTTTATGCTGGTTGCTCGTGCAGTATTTTTCTTAAAAAATGATTGAGATATACTTATTAGACATTCTTAAGTCGCGCCTAGTAGGTATTCTAGCCCAAATAATTTATTTTATTTATTTCGACTTCATTGGTAATTCGTGGTATGGAAATTAGTTCGAGTATGAAAATATAAATACATATAATTATATTAGTACGCATTTATGACACCGTTTCCGTTCATCATTCCAGCCCACTGTGGAGACGCGAGAACCAAGTTAGAGACAGAGGATTACTACTGCAACGAGGATTTGGTAAAACAGCTGGTGTTTGACGCGAAGCTCACTACGCCTTACTTCCGGAACTGGACGGACCGCACCGACGCCGAAGCCGACCTAGCCTCCAAGTACGGCGTCAGCGTGCGGTTCATTATGACTTCCAGCGGTTTCACCAGATGGCATTACCTGAATGATGACACCAAGAATGAGATAGTAGACGACCAAGGATATAGGATACGAAATTTCACGGGAGAGTGAGTTACATTAAAAAATTTAATTTACATCCGTGTATATACGTACCTAATTATGCTCTAAACATAGGAACATAGGAAACCTTGTTTAATAAACGACTGCTAGTAGATATGTACGTTCATCCATGTCCATGGCCCTTAACTATGGTATTTTTTATTTGAAAATATTACTAGTTTAATAACCTATTATCTATAGATAATGCTAACCGTTCCACATGGAAATGGTAATTAACACTTTTTTTAAATACTGAGTTATATTAATAATTTATTAAAGCTACGGCACTCATTGTAATCATTACACTATCTAATACAAAATTTACTGTTGCAGGGTTTTTGGAGATAAATACTCAACCACGATAGAAGTAACTCCTTACAAAGCAGCAGTTCTTCAAAGTATGATCGAACGAGAGTCGGTCGTGGTCGCCACTCCGCTCCCCGTTCTGGATAAGATGATACTGAACAAGCCTTCCGTAATCGACGAGCATGGAGACATCACCTTGACCACAACTTTCGCCATTTCATACAAGGACAATTTTACCACCACCCCGGCGTCCGTTGTGGGTTTTCAATTTTCATATTTACATTTTCGGGACCGATTTTTAGAAATAACGAGCAATAAGGTTTGTTGTCAGTCGTTAAAGTATGTTATTTATGTCTTACAGTCACATTTCAATCAAGTACACCCTTCTTTTCAGAATTTCAATGATTTGTCGTGCAACAACAGCGCTTATGACTGCTATGTAGTAGACAGTTCAGGGTACGTAGTGCTGTCTATGGTGACGGAGGAGGTGGGTATGTTCTTCGGGAAGATCCACCCCTTGGTGATGCGTTCCTTCTTGGACAAGATGGTGTTCGAACACGTGGAGGTGTTCAACTACCAGGCTTTGTGCGATGAATATATCAAGCAATCGCAATCGAGTAGCTCGTGGATGCTTACTACGGTAGGAGCACTAAATACTTTGCTCACCATTAATGTTCTTTTAAAAATGTTTATTAATAACTTTAAAACGTTTAATTTCAGCCGTACGATTTGCTAAAATGGTTCCTAGCCGAGTTTTCGTTAATATTATCAGACGTATTTAAATGGAACCTAGCGTACGCAAATGACATTATTATGGATGAAGGTGAGGACTGACAAACATTATAACAATAAATTTATACAGAGTGTTAAGCAGATCGTGTGCCAAAAGAATACGGCGGGTAGGTAGAGTGACTTGCAACACACTTTAGGCTAATTAACACTCATCCTGCCCACGGTTTTTTTTTAATTTTTTATATTTTATTTCGATATTTCCCAAAAGTTCACAGTTTTATTTACTTACATATCTTTTTTTTTTAAAGTCGCAGCAAAAAAGTTTTTGTATTTTTTAATCTCTAATGTTTGCTTATTCTAGGAACATCTTGTTTGCATTCCAATAGTAAAATAAAAAAAAGCTATGACCCGACAAAGTATGAAAATTATAAAATAAAAGTCGTCAAGATCAACTTTAGGGTACAATTAATAAAAATAGGAGCTTCTCGGATCTTCCGATTTTACAAAAACTTCTTCGATTCATGACCACTCTAACGGTATACCAAATGTCTAGAAACACTATGATTTTTCTGGCAAAAAAATGATTTTACTCTAAAATGGTGGTTTAAATCACCTGTTTCTTCTTTGAAGTTAAGTGAACTTACTTTATTCAATTATTCCGCCGTATTTTTTTGACACTCGATCTGCCTAACACCCTGTATAACATATTAAGGTGAATGTATTCAAAAACATCATATGTTAAAAGTTCTAGAAACGACTACTACATTGCCGCTAGACCAGAATGAGACGTTGGAGGCAAAGGAAGGTAGCCAGAAGCCTTTTTCATGCGACCACAGCATCAATCTTTATATATTGAAACCGATGGAAGCTTCACCGGTTATATACGAGGAGGAATCTGGGGAATGCAAAGCATCGTACTGGGCTTCTTACGTGAAGTATACTAATTTGTTGATGGTGGTGGTAGAAAAGGTTGAGCCATTCGCAGACGAGTGCATTAAAAGCAAGAAGCCTCCGTCGACGGACCCGACGCCGACGATAAGTTCCACCACGAGCGCCGAGCCCTGCCACAAGATGTCTCTGGGAAAACTTAAACGGCGGCGACTCGAAGGCTGCTTCACCTATAACGAAAGGGTAAATAAATATAAAAAAGCATTAGGTAATTTTACTACAAAAAAAATACGTGTGGCTCTCGGGGACTGCCGCGGTAAAGCTATTGCATAGCATTTTTTTATCAACTTATGCAATTATAATTTCGTACAGTCGTTCCATATACATACACGTTATGGTTCAACTAGTCGCGGGCTCGAACTCACTCGTGGATGTGGCCAAAAAGCACGCTATCTCATCTAGCATTGTGTCTAAAAGAGATAAAATCAGTTATAAGCAGTTAGCATTATACGTCTACGCACACAAACACCGTGCCGAAGTTTGCCGAACTGAAACGACGTTAGACGATGCACGGCTTTCAACGCCGCACCGCTGTGCCGGTTGAAGTGGGTTAGGTTTATTTTCGTTACGGAATTTCTTGATTCGGTCGCCGCACACAAAGCCCGCGATAAAAGCTATGCAATAGCTTAAAAATAAAGATAAAGTTACATATTATTAATCAGTGCGGTGCCGATTTTGATCCCATTGAGTTTTAACCTGATTCTGAAACCTTGAAATAAATAAAGAGGTTTCTTGTGTTTGAAACTTTTTGTATCCATGTGTATCTAAAATATTTGTCCTTCTGTCTGGCGGATGAACTGAAAAACCGATTTTTATGGGGTTTTATTTGCTAGAAAGTATAAAAATGGCTTTTATATTTGAATTAGGTAGTAAAATATTTGTTGATTTTCAATGTGGCGATTTTCGGATAACTTTGTTTGGACACTATAATACCTATACAGTAATAAGTTCCCAATTGTCCCGCACAACCCTTTAGCTCCATTGGGGATAAATAGGAGAAAATATCTCGTTATAGTTACCACTGAGGACAAATGGGAGAAAATTTTCATTACTTACCACCACGGAATAGAAAAAAAAATGTGGAAGTGGCGACTATCGTTGTTACCGTGTAATAACGATATCGTCTTTGACCTCTTTCCGTATTGTCAACGTTTTGATAACTCTTATGTCATTTACAATAATGGCGGCCGAGTCATAAACGATTCTAAAAGGCGTCAAACGCGATATCGTTATAACGCAGTAGAATAGAGGCCCATGACCGTTGCGTTGTCGCTAAACTCACACTATCGTAAAAACAACAACTACGATAACTTGAAAATGATTGGTCGACGGTTTTTATTTTATAAAAGAATATGAACCCTGAGCCGTTAACGTACTTTAAACTTTATTTACATGCGACATTGTTCAAATTATGTTACGCTTTTTTACGTCTTGTGACGTACAGATCTTACAAAATCAAGCGATCAGTAGCCGAACGCATCAACAACCAACGATTAAGAAAGTAGTTTTGTTATTCGACATCAGATGGCTTTTAGTGATGTAAAAACTCATTGCACTTCTTATGTCGATAAAATATAGCCTCGTAAGGCCTCAGCTATGTTTAGGACGTTTGTAATAATGACCAGTGTCCTAATTAAAGGCACATTATGCTTGAAGCCCAGAACTTCGAGTTGATATAACATATTAAAATGACAAATTCCAGAAAAAATGTACATGAATAATAATTAAAAAAAAAAACATGAAAGAATGAGGTATATTGGTGTTTTAATGGTTTTTTACCACTATTTTGTAATCAGTTTGAATAAACAAGTAAATAAAATAAATAAAAATAGAGACATGACCTTTGTTCATAAGTTCTTATTAATATTTTTTATGAACACCAGAAATAATATGTCAGTGTGACAAATATCAACAAAAATGCTTTATTTTTTTTTATAATAACAGCCAAACATAATAACAGTTCCACAATAATGGCAAAATGTATACGTCCAACTATTAAAAGAACAACCCAGCAAACTATTTTTAGGACATAAAACGTTGTATGCATGTCCTGCTTCAATTAAATCATAATAAAGAGAAAGATTTCGTCATCGGTATGTAATAACACTTCAGTAAGTATTTGGAATAAAATTAGCTTTAATATAATACAAGACTTCACAGAACAATCCGGTTTACTTATTCGATTCCGCAAGAACTATAATTCTCAGTCCTAGAAATAGGGCTTTGGGCCTTACGAGGAAAGTGTTAAAATCCCTAGTATTTTTTCATGTTACAGTTGTTTTATCTCACGAAAGCGAATGGGTCACACTTGTAATGGTAATGCGTATAGTCACGCAGACTATTAGGAAGGATATTGATTGATGTTATTTTTTATTATTTTTGGAGTGGGTTCATTGATGTTTAAGTGCATTAATAACCTTTGCTTTGCTGCCTTTCTAACAAGGCACTCGTGCATTGATTTTTATACAAGGATGACGCCTAGTAGGGAAAAAACTATATTACAATACAATACAATACAAATACTCTTTATTGAACACCAAAAATAAAAAAATAAAAAGCAAAAAAAAGCAAGTATATTGTAGCTAAAGCAAATTTTACGAGGCATCACTGTTGATCGCAATGTTTGTATATGTTGCGTTATTAAATTAGTCATGTTCGATATTCGTTAGCTACCACGTGTTAAAAAAATGAACCATTAAAATAAATTGTATTCGGTCTATATTTTATTATTATTATTAGGTATGCATTTCTCTACTTTCAAATATGAGTTCCTATATTTGACGTTTTATGGTACCCTTACAACAAGCCTAGATGTTTTTTTTGGAGTATTTACAAATATTATGTGTTTTTCCAGGAAGCGAACTTGACGGACTGCGGGCGAGGCAGCACGGTGTCGCCCAACGCCCGCGTCGTGGCGCTCGCGGCGGTGGTGTCCGCCGCAGTGGCCAGCGTGCTCCACTGAAGCCTCGGCTATTGTTATTTGGTTAATAGCCACGCATTTGTATCTTTGTTACTTGCGCAATAAATAATGTTAAAATAATGACGAGTCTTTTCTTTCTGAATATCCAGTAAAAGACGATAAAGAAAAAATACGATGGCAATTAAGGAAACGTTAAAGCTCGTCACATACCTATATATTTTTAAGCACTTAAAACAAGGCATTTTCAAGTATGTTTTATATCCCTCTAAGACCAAGTTATCATTATGTGCCACTAAGTAAGAGAAGTGATATCTAAGGTGCCGAGTTTATTACTTATTATTTACAGTCAGATCAATTTATTACCATTAAATATATTTTGAGCCCTAACTTGGCAGTTTTGTTAAACTATGTTACAATATCATAGTCTATAATCTGCTGAGTGTTTAAGAGAACTGATACTCGTAACTGATTGCTTATTTGGCCAGATCTCAATTAACGCATCATCTCCAGTAGAATTTCTAAAAGAAGACGTGTAAACCCCTTGGAAAACTTCTCTAAGACAAATAATTACTATTCATCACATATTACCCAAAAAGATAAATAGTCTCAGCAATTTATGAATTAAATTTCATTATAAGATTAAAAGTTGTTCTTCTTTTTTATTTATGTTCCGTAGTGATTACGTCAGAGTCCAGTAAGTGGAGTATATTCAGCAGAGAGCGGAATTCTCGTGGCTAAACTTTAAATGTCATAGGGTTAGGTTAGAACGTAGTAT
This sequence comes from Acleris holmiana, assembly GCA_949316455.1. NCBI lineage: Eukaryota > Metazoa > Arthropoda > Insecta > Lepidoptera > Tortricidae > Acleris > Acleris holmiana. The sequence goes on from OX438764.1 coordinate 7,463,612, forward strand.
TTTATCGACTACCGACAAGTACTTCTGGTTCACGTAGCACAAGATGTTTTACGAAATAGAATTATACCTCCTATCTATACATTACACTGAGCAAAAAAAAATACCAATATTAATTATTGCCCTCTGGTAGTGGTTTTTTAGATTATAATAGTTTTAGATAAATATAGGTGTAGTTTTAGTTATTATCGTACAGTTCTATGTCTTAGATTTAGTTTTATTTTGTAATAAAATTTTCATTTGTTATTTAACGTTAATAAATACATATATTTTAGAAAAAAAAAAACTCTATATTTACAAATTCAATCTTAAAGCTTCACGTATTGTTGAAAATAATAATGCAAATGAAGAATGACATTTACATTGTAAATATAAAAGCAAAACCAAAATAACAAAGACATTAGTGATTATACAATATCGATAACTGTAAAAGTCGATAAAACAAAATGTTCCATCTCTATGACATTTAAAATTTGCCATGACAATTCCGCCCTCTGATAATCAGTAAATAAAATATATCAAAAGTAAAAGCCGGACATTTTTCAATCGGCCATTATGATGGACGGTTTCCGAATTTTAACCGGAATAATAGCCAGTACAATTCAGATAGGTGACACTATGTATAGTAGTCAAACTATAGTGACACCTGTCTAAATTGTACTGAAATTATAAGGTAAAATATTGAGCAGTGTTCCGGTGTTTTAAATAAAACCTTAAAAATGGTTCATACAGCGCAATTCGGACGCCGGACGCCTTATGAGGCACATGAAAGTCGAATGATTTATCACCAATAATTTAAATGTAGTTCATTCAGTATAAAAGACTTTAAATTTCAAATGTAACGATGGACTCGAAGTTTACTCCTCTAAAGGGTTCTAAAATTTACATAGATTATTGAAAACAGGAATTTGAAAACTAAGACTAACGGTAAACAGTTCTTAGGAAACAAGCCTTCGATTTTGAAAAAGGGAAAAGCTTCATTTAAATATGAAATAAAACACAGCAGCAGTTGTTCGTAATCTCAGAATTTTGTATATTTTATGAAAAGAGCTCCAATGCAAATCGTTCCTTGCCACTTATGCCCTACTATCAATTATAGCATTAAAACGACGTGTTTTTTCGGTTCCTGGTTAGTACCCAAGTTATTATTTCAACTCCGTGCCCGAAAGGTGCCCACCCACCATATTACTAAGCCTAGGCTGTGAGTCCGTTTGTCCATTGTCTGTCTGTGAGCTGTATCCCATAAACTGTGATGGGTTGACAGTTGAAACGTCACAAAGTGTGTATTTCTATTGCTGCTATAACATCAATTAATAAAATTTAAATAAAACCTTGAGGGGGCTCCCGTCCTTGTACCACGTACCCATGCCCAAAGGACCCTATTACTAAGACTCCACTGTCTGTCTATCTGTCACCGGGCAGTATCTCACGAACTGTGAAAACTAGACAGTTGAAACTTAAAACGATGATGTATTTTTGTTGCCGCTACAACAAAAATAACTAAAAACAGAATAAAAAAATATTTAAGGGGCTCCCATACAACATACGCGTTTTTTTGCCGTTTTTGCTCGATATTAATAACGGCAACAGGTAGACGCTTGAAATATTCACCAAATATTTAGTTGTATATTCACTTCAAAATGAATAATTTAATTTATATAAAATAATTTATCTTTGATATCGACTGTATAAATATATAAAAATTAACATTATTATAAGTGTTTCTATAAAATAGAAATATTATACCTCATTCATACATACATAATACATAAATATTAAAAAACTAGGTATAAAACTGGTTACTATTACCCATTACGGCAACCTTAATACAGTCTAAATTACAATCATTACAATTAACAAAGCGACATAGGGCAAATTGATAGAATAAGAAACACGCTGATAAAACAACGTGTCCTTGCGACACGGTGACCTAATGAAATTGTGGGGAAAATCGATGAAAGAGTGCAACCGAGTCATCCGCCCTTGCGTTTGTGTGCTACAATACAAGCACAACACTAGCAGAGAATCAGCCGTGGGCCGGCGAGTGAGGAGGCCGGCGCGCTGCGCATGCCCGCCCGCACCAGAGCCGCGCACGCGCGCTACGCGGCACAACCACAACCTCTAAAATACCGAGCAATAAACGAACAAGTGAATAAACCTCGAAATTAAAAACGCCACTGCAACTGAAAGGGTGCATCATGAGAGGGTTTTGCTACTCGACCCACTAATTAATACTACGGGCCAAATTAGATTAAGTGTTTCTGATGTGCAAGCTAGTGGGTACCTTCGTGTTGCTGCTGCTCCTGTCGCTGGACTCCCGGGACTGCTCAGCCAGTGCCCAGAATGATAGGATATCGCTCAACAGGCAAGTCAATAACAACAAACGTTTATTGAGCAATTATCATTCCAAATAACCATAACATTTTGATTGGTACTGTTTAATTCAATTAGTTTCTTATATTATAAGATACGACCCGATAGACGTTGACTTTTCGTTAATCAATCGTGTGAATGGTAAAATTTAAGAAAAGGCTACATCTATTTATTTAGCTTTTTTGTTTCAAATATTACATAAAAGGTGAGGCAAGGTAAACGTACCCCATTACTACGATAATTGCGGGGTAATTTATATTAATTAAATATTCAGAGACATTTCAAACTAAAATTTTATGGTACTGAATGTCTTTTATTCAACCATTTCCAAAGTAAACCTGTCTTATGTGTGCTGTTGGTGTAGCTAATTCAATAAATAAATAAATAAATAACACATTTTACACATTTATTTACCCCACTTACACTAACACGTAAATGATTTAAAGTCAAATAATAAAAAAAAAATATTTTAAGAGGTACCGATCACTGTTATTTTTTTACTTAGGTTACTAAATAATAAATATAAGATACATTGGCAGAGTTTCATGTCGCATTTTACCGAACCATTTGGCAGACTTTAAAATCAACCAAACAACTTTTAACCAACAAATATGTATAGCTTTTGAAAAATTAAGGAACATTATTACAAAAAATATTAACCTTGTCTAACATCTAAACTACAATGAACTTAAGATAAACTAAAAGTAACTTTTTGACTCAAGGTCCTTAATTGATTGTTAAGATGCCAGTTCGACGACTAGTTCGTCGATTCCGTCAGACTGACAAAACTGCCTCAAAGGTTAAAATAATAAAATTAGTATGAGCATATTGAGACTTGTTTTAGAAAAGTGTCCCTGACCTTGTTGTTTCATGCAGCGTGCAAGGATGGGCGGTCAAACTCGGGACGGAATTGTATTATTTCAGCGAACTCATTACAAGGAAGAAGGAGGTTCAGGACGTAAGTATTAGTCAAACCATTGGTAACTCGTAAACATTCGGTGTGTCCTAGGTATTATGTTGGATGCCTTTGTATTTTTAGAGCTTCAAATCGGCCCAAATAGAATCTCGAGATGGCGAAAAATTGGTGCAAAGTATGGCTGATGACATCCGCGCGATGATGGAGCTGAAAATAAGCGCTGTTAAGAGAATAGTGGAGGCGGCAGAGAACATGGCCTTCGACAAACAAAGCGAGCCGGTCCCTGACGACTTCCAGTTCTACAACAGTAAAGAGATGGACGAGCCGTACGATGAAATTTCCATAACTACGACTGCAGAACCAGATTTCAGCCTTGAAAATTGGATAGTACGACCGCCTACTAAAAGTGTCCATCTTCAACTAAACGCACACTTCTACAACATTCCTGTCAATACAAACTTTAGCAGTGTCCATGTCGCAACTAATGTTTACGCTTGGGGTGAGCCACTGCCTTCTTTATAACTTTGAGACGTGGATACGAGTGTAACGTAATATACATATTAAAATACATGACATGTATTTTTCCTTAATTTAGCGGACGAAGTTATCAAAGGAATCCATTGGTCCGAAGGCTTGGACACCCACTTCATCAACAACTACCAAAGCGATCCTACGCTTTCGTGGCAATATTTTGGAAGTTCTACGGGATTTATGCGGCACTACCCAGGTTATTGAAGGATTTCATTTATTGTGAGAAACGAATTTTAAATATGTTTCTAAACGTTCTTCTAATTGTAGCAATGAAATGGAGGGCGGATCCTGTAGATATTTACGACTGCCGCACGCGGGCATGGTACATGGAAGCTGCTGCCAGTCCCAAAGACGTGGTGATCTTAGTAGACCGCAGTGGATCAATGACGGGGCAACGAAGAGATATTGCCAAACACGTGGTCACAAATATCTTGGATACTCTCGGCAATAACGATTTTGTAAACGTTATGACTTTTGCTGACACAGTAGAAGAAATTGTCCCGTGTTTTGAAGATTCTTTAGTTCAGGTTAATTGCTACTTTACGAATTTCAAGTTAAGATGTATTTAATTGTATGTATCTAATTTTCTTAAATTATTTTTTTAGGCAACTATGGGAAATTTACGAGAATTGAAGTTAGGTTTAGACCACTTTGACACGAAGGAGATAGCAAACTTTTCAGCAGCATTGACACGGGCTTTTGAACTTTTGGAAATATATCGCAACAATAGCGGCGGTGCCAACTGTAATCAGGTATTTAAATTAAACCAATCTCTAAAACAGTATTTTAACACTTTTAGGATAAACGGACACAAGCTTACATAACAAGGTTTTTTTTGCCTTACTTAACCTGCGGAGTCTATAATCAAGTCCTGAATGGAAAAAGAACCCTAAGAATTGAGAACCTTCTCCTTTTTTTAAGTCGGATAATAAGTGTTGTTAGTTGTACCTAACTCACATTTTTGGTGAGCGGGTAAAACTAGTAGGTATATTATGATAGACCTATTTAAAATAAACACAATTATTTTGTTACGTAGTGCATTATAACAAAAAGTAAATTAAAAATTAATAAATTGAATTAAAAACAAATATTTTTAGAATTGTTGGTGTTTCTGTAGCTCTGCCTGCCCCACTCTGGGAGTGAAGGCGTGATGTTATGTATGTACATAATAAAAACTCATAGATCAATATAAGCTAAATACAAACATTATATAAGTACGGTTAAGTTCATCGGGGCCGATATGTTAAAATATTAATACAGGCGTATTTTTAATACCAAATACATACAATTATAATTTCATGTGAATTTAGAGGTCATTAGAAGAAAATGATCCATGGCCGCTGATAAAATAAAATAATTGTTTTCATACTAACTTACCCAATGCCCTTTTAGCTACCTCTCGATATTAAATTGTTTTTTTTTTGCATACGTAGGCCATTTGGGTGATAATGCAACATTGCGATGTCATTGAGCTGGTTCGATGAAACAAGGGTTTAGACGAAACTGAAATTGTACATAAAAACCTATTTACTACCTTAAATAATATAGTTAAAACGTATGTGTACTTCTGCAGGCCATAATGCTTGTTACGGATGGAGTGCCATACAACTACAAGGAGCTTTTTGAGAAATACAATTGGAAATACGACACTCCTGTGAGGGTTTTCACGTACCTGATAGGGCGTGAGGTAAAGGTAGTACCACTTTCAGGTATTTACTGTGTGTCGTAGTCATTGTGCGACCTGCATAATGCCTTCCCCTTGTGCCAATACAGTGTACACCATGAATGTGGTACCGACTTTCTCTTTCTTGACAACTATTTTCTCTTTACTTACCTTAGTGTGTCTTAAGATCCTTTCAATTTTCACAACGCTTTTGCTTTTACTGTAGCGGATAGCAGTAGATGCAGTGGGTAGTTGTTTGTTTCTTGTCGTTTGTTTAGTAGTTCTAGTGTTGTCTTGATAGCCATGTAGTCATGCATGTCAGAATTTGATTTGTTTAGTACATATAAAATAGTTTAATGACCTAAGACGCTCCCACTTCCACAGGGTCCTAATAGTTACTAATATTTTGTTCTTCTTAATGTGGAGTGAGATGCTGCTTTGTACATTGAATTACTAAGCATGTACTTATTTTGAATTTGTAAGTATAACCTGACCGGAAGAATAAAAAACCTCGAATAGGGCGCCACTAATACTGTTTCATTCTGTTATACGAGTTGATATAGAAAATATAGTTTGTAAGTACTTATCTACTGTCGCAATAGCAAGGTTTTTATATTCCTGGTTCACCTATACTTAAGCAACGTTTTTCTCGATAAATAAGTAAATAAAAACAATTGATATAAAATATCTGTTGGTTTTTTTTGTACTTATTAATTTAGTTGGGGCAAACTTAAATTGAGCTCAAATATGTTATTTACATTTTTTTTTTAATCCGGGACAGTAAAAAGGGGTGTTATAAGTTTAACGTGGATATCTGTTTGTGTATCCGTGTAACTGTGTTTGTATGTATCTGTGCACCTGTTTCTCTGTGTACCTGTGAATCTGTCTCTGACATTAGCTCCTAAACGGATAGCCGATGTGATGGTTCTTATGGTTTTCGGGGTGGATTCTGTCCTCATCGCCACTTGTTATAAATGAAAGTTTCCGGTGCAGTGAGTCTGTGTGGGTTGGTATCGATCGGGGCAGGTATACCTAATATTCCCACGTTAACATATGAACTCACTTAAAGAAACTGACAAGTTTAAACCTGTTACTTTAAGTAAGCGCATAAGGTAACGTGGGAATATGATAAAATGCACTGGTCGGAACTCACCCACATAGACTCGCCTCCACCCTGAACCCTTTTTTTTATGTAAGCACCCAAAGATGTGCCTACGATATGACAGCGTTTAATACAGTAACTAAACTACCCGCAACAAGTAATAAACCTAACATCTAAGGTCTCACGAAAATCGTTTAGGCCGTTTAAGAGAAATCAGCTCTTAAAGAAGGTAAACAGTTATTAGTAAAATATTTATAAGGAGTTTTTTTTTACACACTTAATTAAGTAGCGCCTCTATTAAATAATTTTATTAATTTACCTACCTACAAGCAAATGTAACGCCTGTAAATAGACTAATTACTCGATGCTGCCGAGGATTCACATTAACTCACAAGCGACACATTGCGCGAACGCGAAGCACTTAGCTGCAAAGACACTACCGCTTATTTCTTTATGATCGGGTATTGAAATGTGGAGCTTGGGGATAGGTGGCAGATGTGCGGGAGGTGAAGTGGATGGCGTGCGCGAACCGGGGCTTCTACGTGCACCTGAGCACGCTGGCCGAGGTGCGCGAGCGCGTCCTCGAGCACGTCAACGTGCTGGCGCGCCCGCTCGTGCTGCAGCGCGAGACGCACCCCGTCGTCTGGACCCCGGTCTACGCTAATATCACGGTGAGTTCCTAGCTGGTGGCAACTTTACCAATATTATTAACAACCAGGGGTACTCGAGTAAAAAATTGCTCGATGGAGCTTGCTTTGGATTGGTGCCAAAAATGTGTTCGTAACTCTCTCGAGTGTAATAGTTATTGATTATTGTCTGAACACATGGCATTGAGCTTGTTTTGGATTAAGATTGTGTATGCTTTCACAGGACCCCAAAGTAGCTGACTATTTATGGGAGCAACGGGAAAGAGCCGAGCAAAAAGAACGGTTTATGAGTCAAAGACGCGATAAGTCACATTTCAACTCTGACAAGGAACAAGATCGGAGGTGGAAGATAACTCAAGTAAAATATACTTAAAGCAGTGTAGTCACCTACGATTATTTAGTAACGGACCAAGCAATACTAAACGATGTTGATTTTTCAGATGAAACAGGGTCAGTATAGCGAACTGGGAAACTCGCAATATCAGCTGATGACGTCGGTATCTATGCCTGTGTACGATCTGCGGCACAACGAGGTGAGTGTACATCTGCGTTTCTCTCGATTAGATTTTCGCTATTTTTTAAATAATTATCGGATTTGAGAAAGCGATCAAAAGTTAATTATTACATTATATACACAATCAGTGTGTACCTACTACAATAGATGACAACGGGATGCTAATGGTCCAATCATCTGTTCTCTGTCTCAAGTCAGCGATTAAATGGTCCAAAGTTATGATGCTGTATTTTTCCTAAATTCTGAATTACCCTCATGCATGATCAGAAATAAATGTTTTCTTTTAAACTCCATAAGGTTGTTTACAGATTGGTAACATTTCCTTCTTATTGGCCGTAAGATCTGTCTCTTTACCGACTTGTAGTTAACCATTTTCTTCATGTAATTGATGTATTGTCATAACCTGAATACCTTTTAATAATATTCCGTTTTGTTTGATGGTTTCCCCTCAGAACATCACAGAGAATGTACTGATAAATGAAGCTTACTGGGTATCAGTTACGAAAGAGGTACTACACTTAGAGAGTTTTGATGATTTAATGTAAAATTTTGCAAGATACAAAAGAGTTTTAATTTAGTTTTGGATTCCAGTAACGGTAAAGTCTTATTTGGCCCCGTTAGCGATGCATCTGTCCTCGATAGATGCCAGCGCGCCGGCGCCGGCGCCGTCGGCCGCTGCCGTGTGTTCGACCCCTGGCTTACTGTAGATCGTAGTTTCTACTAGATCGTAGGCGTAGACCACTAGGGTGTTATGATCAACTTTTCTATCAATTATTGAACTAATTATTTCTGTGCAAGAGTTATGATTATATTACACACACTGTCTAATGAATAAACTGTATTTGTGCCTGATTTAGTGATGTCTTTGTAGAGACATTTTTAATGATTGACTTGTGCTACGACATTTAAATGTAAATATTTTTAAATGAGTATGATGCTGCCCGACATATGACTCGAATGGGGCTTTTGTTACTTGAGTATCTATTCAGTTTAAATTACTACTGTTTTCTTCATATTGACCAAACTTTATAAACTCAACATTAATTAGTGTAAATATAAGTCTTTTCGTTGATCGAGGAGACCTTTTCATTTTTAGTGCAGGTTGTTACAATGCATTTATCTATGTTATTACATTTTATTGCATTCGTACGTCCACAACCAATCGCAGTCCGTAGAGGAGAACGGCCAAAAGGAGGTAGGCCCACGCTCTCATAGCATTACTATTTACTATACCAGTGCGGACGGATGAGAGGGATGCGCGCGGGCCCCCACCGGCGCCGGCGCCGGGCGCCATGCCGCGCCAGTGGGAGCCCGACTGACCTAACTATTATCAAAATTCACCTTTTACATCTAATTCAATGTATTGGTACCAAACAACACTTTTCAATGAAATTCATTACTGATTCACACATTTCTATTTCTTGTTTTTGCATTAATAATTTAAACAATGTCAACAGATTCTGACAAGGATTCAGATAGAGAAACTTAAAGGTTACTTGTCTACCGGCTACAGAAACGGTAGAGGGATTCTAGTATAACGAGTAGTATTTCAATTCCTATGATTAATATATTATATTTTAGTAGATTTGCTAGAACATGTAACAATTAACATTGTTAATTAATTAGAATCCTTAAACATAGTTGTTGCGTACACACATACAGAAAGTGACCTAACGGGGCGTAGATGCTAATCGGACACTTGCAACTTGCTGCTACTGAGCGAAGTCTGAATACTCTAGTAGAGTAGGTTTACGGGTAGTAATGCTAAATATGGTCATGTAGCTAGATACATTTTCAATTATTTATTGAATACCTACGTATTTCAAATACTATTTTTATATTTTAATAGATTTTATGGTACTTTAATAGAACTAGAGTTAATATTATTTGTGCTCATCTGGGATACTGTGGGATTCTATCCATATTATTTCCTGCCATTACTAATATGTAGTTGATTTCATACTAAAATACCTATCGATATAAGCAAACTTGTAAAGACGTGTTACATATTGCAGATGCGTATTGCTAGATTGTTAGGAGTGGCGGGAACAGACGTGGCTCTGTCCGAGATACAAGCGTTGATGACTCCCTACAAGGTATGAAATCGGGCTATCGGGCAGGATGCGGGCCCTTGTTCCCGTTAATCAATTTGATTCGTTATTCCAGATAGGAGTAAACGGTTACGCGTTCATAGTGACCAACAACGGATACATCTTAATACATCCCGATCTGAGGCCCGTGGTAAGTACATTTTCGCAAAGTGAAAAACAATAAAATCACACAATTATATTAAACAGAAATACATAGTTCGAAAATCTAAATCAATGGTGTTCAGTGGGTGGAGTTTCAGATAGATGGACATGACCACTCACAAATTTATTGTTTGTATGTAATTTAGTCGTGAGATAAAAAAATTGCTGCATAAGTAATGTATAAAAACACGTCGCACAACGAATTTGTTCGACTTTTTTGTATGGATATACGGCTAAGTATCTTTTCATGTCCAACTTTTCAAAACTTCACTCAAACCTTATAAATTGACCTAATATTATTTGTGTTTTATTAAGCTGTTTTATAGATAATTTTGATGTGGTATTAACTTTATTTGTCACCGAAAACCTACGATCTCATGAATAAGTTACTTTCAGTATCAACAAATACTCAAACCGAGTTACAACAGCGTGGATATGATCGAAGTGGAGCTTTTTGATGACGATAGAGGGCCTCGGAATTTCAGCAAGGAACTAACCGCGGTAGGTAACTAAAAAACGTAGCTAGCAAAGACCAATTCGATTGAAATTCTCCCCTAGCGTCCTAAGTCCTAGGTCGGCCCAACAGGGGCGCCCTTAGGCATGCTAGTGTAAAAACCCATTTACAGCGTGGACTCCCATCAGGAGTCCGCCCTCTCTCCGGCGAAGTAGTCAAAGCCATCAGAGGCAAACTACGTAGGTCCCTTAAAAAAATAAAATAAAAAATAAAATAAAAAAGTAGCTAGCAAAGATTGCTTTATTAAGCAGATGGGGAGTGCAAGCATCAGTAGAGTTCTTTCAAATTAGTTTATAAGTAAGGGCTTGGTAACTATTGTCATTTATTCTAAGGTATAATATTCTAATAATTAATAGTTGTCGGTATAAAGTCGTACTTTTTATATATTCGTCACCAAGAAAATAAAAACTCATACTGCTTAGTTAATAGTAGGAAGTAGGGAGGCAGGTATTTTAATTGTTTTATTGAGATTATTTAAATATTTTTTTGTAGCTGCGACAAGACGTCATAGACCAAAAGACTGGAAACAAGCTCATGAACGTAAAATACCACATGGATGACATGGTAAGACAATTTCATTTTTTTTCGGGTACTTGTTATGTTTTTCTTAACCTGAAAAGTTTATTCGTGTTTTACGAACATTAAAAACAAAATGCCAAAACGTCCAGCCGTACTCAAGTGGATGCGCTTACTCACCTAACGAACGGAATTTATTTTTATATTTTAGTAGCTGGTCTTGCCCGGCGCCGACATCGCCCCGATGAATTTCTTCTACAAACACAACATATTTTTTTTAACCAAATCGGTCGTCTTACTAAAGTGGTGCTTCACCATACAAATGTATGGTGAAGGCTATCGATTTTTATTTATATATACAATAACATTTATCATCACTAAGTACATAGTATATTAAAAAAGAAAACCACCTTCAAAAACGCAAAAAATAACTTCTTTTAAAATTGTAGGGACTTACCTAATAGGTTAGTCCCACTGAAGTCGGATTTTTTGTTGGCCTACAATTTTAAAAGATGTTATTTTTCTTAAAACCTTTATTTTATTTTATACTTTTTAGTTATCATAATACGCTGTTACGAAGTCCTACTTACTAGTTGATATGAAAGTTTAATTTTCAAGCGCGCCGCAAGCAACGCCGCCGAAAAGTCATAGTCATATTTCAACAAGTAAATATTCTTCGTTGTAGTAGCTCAACTATCTTAATCGAGATATCTGATCGCCACCCTTGAAATAGGTACCGTTGAGGAGTTCCGATAGTCATCTGTGGTCTTCATCATCAGTTCCACTTCCCCACATGATACTTTCTGAATGCAAATGCTACATTTGTTACTAAAAATACTAAAATCGCTACATGTTTGCCTACAATATTTGAGGAGTTCCCTCAATTCCTCACTGATCCCCTCATCAGATTCAGATTTGGTGACAATGGGACTACCACGGAAGTATACTCTATTAAACAAAAAAAAAATATCAAAATCGGTCCACAATTGACGGAGTAATCGGTGAACGTACATAACGTACATAAAAAAAAAACTAAAAAAATTCATACAATGTATAACCTCCTCCTTTTTTTCTTGTTGTTTGTCACGAATTTCGGTATATAATTATATAATTATTATTATTAGTACCTATATAATTATTATTGTTATAAAGAATAGTTGGTCATTGAAAGAAGATCGATCTTTAACATTGGTGTAACGTGTGTCGGTACAGAAAAGGGCGTCCCGAGCCAAGAAGCACTACTACTGGACGGGCATCAGCGAGTCCCCGTTCACGCTGGTGGTGGTCATCCCCGAGGGTTACGGCCGCCACCGCATCACGCCGCCACCCACCGACGACATCCACCGCCTCTCTCTCACCTCTAAAAACATATCGGCTCAGCAGTACCTCTCCGACAAGTGGAGCGTGCATCCTGACTGGTAATACTTTATCTTTAGCCTTCATTTGTAACATATTTTTTTAGGGACAATATCGACCATTTTTATGGTCGTAATATTTCTATTTTCGCACAACTGAATAGAAATATTCTAAGGTACAATCCTATCTTAGTAAAAAAGTTTGGATGGATGGATGTTTGTTACTCAATCACGCCAGAACGGCTAAACGGATCTAGATGAAATTTGGCACAGAGATAGATTATAGTCTGGAATAGGACATAGGCATATTTTTTATCCCAAAAAATTGGACAGTTCCTAAGGGAATAGCGATAAACGACTTGTACACGCGCGGAGTCACAGGAAACAACCAAAAATATAAAAAAAAACAGTACCGTGATTGACTGACTTATGGACAACGCATAGCCGAAACAGCTGAACCTAGGAACTTGAAATTTGGAGGCATTATTCCTTGTTTATCCTAAAGGTGCACTAAGGAGGGATTTTTGGTATTTATCCCCTAAGGGGTTAAAATTACGAGAAGCGCGGGCGTCATCTGGTAACGGATATAGCTTCATAAAATTTATGACGTTGATGAGCGTAGGTAGTCGACAGCACACCAAGCCATTTTTATATTCATTCAAATTGTTACAGGCTTTACTGTCGTCATTACGAGCGCTCGTTTTCGTCCCCTGAGGAGGAGCTGTCGTACTTTCTGGAGCGCGTGGCGCGCCCTGGCTGGCGCTGGCCGGCGAAGCCCCGGCCGCCCGAGCACCACAAGAACAAGCCGGGCCACGAACGACACAACGGTAAGCACTCGTCACCTTCTGTCTGGTGCACAGAGATAAACTTTTTTCTCGTTGGCCTAGCCTTGCGTTAGCCTTTTCTTCCTCTAATGGGGTTGAAAACTAAATGAACGATGAGAGAGGCAAGTTGTTATGCGTTTGCAAGTTTACTTGCACTCTCATTTTATTGTCGTCGATCGTCGATATAATGTTATTCCATTGAACAGATGCATTAACTTGGCAGGAACCTCAGAGAGCCGCGAACGCAACAAAGCGTCGAACAGTACACCACGGAATGAGTATTATTGTAAGTTTTGGCACAAAGTACGAGTATTCACCCATAGCGTACAATCTCATATGCTGGGATTAACTTTTTTTTTGGTTGGGCCTTTGAAGAGTACCTATTAGCTAACTAACCTCGCCTCGCAGGTGACCACGGCCTGATGCAGGCGCTGGTTTACGACGCTAGAAACACAGCCTGGTTCAACAAAAGCATATCAGAGTCGGCGTCCGATGAAAAAGCGTAAGTACCTTTAACTGTCAGATATATTTTAACATACAAAATATATTTAATGGATATAGTGTGTTCTATCTACGAAATCTCGCTTCACTCAATTGAAGTAGCGGGGCGCGCCTTCGTGGTTTTTAAACACTATATTGTTTAAAATTCTTAAGAGGGCACAAATGTCAAAGTCGGTAATGTTCCGCAATATGGATCTCAAACCCAAAAAACCTGTATTTCTTCCTCATAACTGTTAAACATGAAATAGAACCAAAAACCTCGATACCTTCTACTTTTCAACCATTTTCGAATTCGAAATCCTACTGTACTGACCCCAAGTCAGCCAGCATATGTATAAATATATAGATATATATAGGGTATAATTTTTTTTGTTTTCATAATCATAAATTATATTTCGTCACTTATTATAAATAGGAGGCTTAGGACTTGTCTGATCATATAAAGGTATAAATATGTTTACGAGAGATAATACTGGGTTTTTAAACAATAGAATAGGTCAGACGTGTACTAAATATTAGTACAATATGTCGACGTATTCAAATATATAAGTTATAAAGCTTAAAACATATAAATGGCAGAATGGTGATATGAAAAACCACTTTGGTACTTTGTCGCTTTAACGTTATGTTTGAATTACTATATTAATTTGTTAGAAGCGTTGGGGCGACAGGGTACAGTTGCGTTGCGGCTATATTTAGCGAAATAAAGTAGGGTAGTTATAAAACCTAAACCAACTAACTGGCGAGGCGGCGATAAGAATAGACGCGTTGGTGCTTTGTCGCTTTAACGTTATGTTTGAACTGTCATACTAATTTGTTACGGGAATCAGAGCGATAGGGTACGATGATGTTGTTTGCTTGTAAGAAAATAAAAGAAGGTAGTTAGAAAGAGTGGGATTATGCGGGTATAGAAAGTTATTATGGATATGCCTTGACAAAATCGGGTTATACATTTATCGTTTACTTTTATAAAGCTTGAAATAATTTATAACAATATTAAAGATTGAAAAAAAGGAAAGATGAATGGTTAAATAATCGTAGGAGCGTATAAAAATATCCGTGGTATCTTCTTGTTAGCTCAGGTCCATACAAACAGTTAAACAGTAATCAGTAAGCAGAACATAATCAAGAATACCTAAAATAGATAATTAATGAACACAGGTTGTAAAATAAAAATACCTCTTCCTTCTTTTCTTACCTATTTAATCTCGATTCCATTAGAACATATATTATATTTGTTTGGTTGGTTGCCAGGTCGCTATATAACAATAAGTACCTAATCTCAGGAAAAGTTGTTTATGTTATTTAGCGAATATAAGAAGAAGTAGGGTTTAACAACCTTTTATGTAATTGGACACGGGATTAAGAAAGGACAAATTATATGGCTCGGTTACATAGGTACTAAATATTCAGATTATAATTGCGCTTGTCCATACTAAACTTACTTAATCTGTTGGAAGCAAGAGCGACCAGTATAAAGAGAACTAACGAGACGTTATTGGGACTATGGGGAATCGTTACGGGGACCCTTTTTCGTTATTGATACGGGTCTAGGTTTTCTGGTCGCTGAATGTTAGGGTCGGTGGGGGGAATGGTTCGAGTATAAAACGGGTGGAGGGAGAAGATGGGAGGGATTAGCACGACGCGGGACGGAGAGGACGGAAGAGCTTGGCTAATATTTAAAGTTCTGAGTGCTTGGATGGGGAATCAGGACCTATTGGGTGAGTATACCTCTGCTGAACCAAGACCCCTTTAGTGCTGCTATTTTTATAGCAGTCCGGAATCTGAGTCTGGATTTCGGGTAGCAGAGTATCCTTTATAATGTAGGCTGATAGGGCTTCTTTAGGAACTCGGGCAGGCAGTTAGGGCATGCAGCTATACTGTTTGTAGTCTCTCGGAATGTAGGGCTAGGGAGTTAGGGAGGGGTTCCTTTTGATGTGTTTTATTTTTTGTGTTGTGTTAAAAGGGGAATGTGCACGAATCAATTACATCTAACAATACAATTAGCTATTTACTATCGTTCCTTAATGATTATGTACAGGCATTTGACCTTCCAACAAACATGAAAGCATTGTGACTATTTGCAGTGTAATCATGATTAAATTTTGAATTAATAACTCCAGGATGAAGTATCAAAGAAGTAAACCATATTATGTTACTATAAAGTAATAATTAAAATTCGTGCACATATCCTATGAATTTACTTGAATTTTGATGTTATTTTGTGTAATAAAATATACTGTGATTTGTGTTTTATTGACCTATATTTTATTGTTGTTTTGTGCAAAAGGGGAATATGTACATTTCATTACAATTAACAAAATATTTAATTCTATCTAATTATTATTTAATGTTACAAAAAAGCAAGATTAAAGTATAGAAATTAGACCTACCAATCATTAAATAAGAATTGCGGTAAGCTTTAATTAATTTTGATCTAACCTGTTATATTTATTGATACAAGCTGGAATATCTAAAATATTAACTTCACAATCTAGATGTTGTAAAAATACTTATGTTGTACATATACCCTTTTAATAACTCGACGGTAAGGTAAGTGGCTTTTGAAATTTAAACTGTGATATATTAATCTCATATTGGCAATTTCTGCCTTAGTTAGGAATATCATTTTAGTGCGACAAAATAGTTTAATAGAAACAATATGTTCAGACTTAAATTCAGTTATTGAAGTATCAGCCGAGAGGCAAAAATGGTCAGTAATTAATAGGTACAAAGAGACTGGAGGTAAACTCAGCTGAGACTTCTCCACTAGGATCAATCTAAGTAAGGCAGAAAATGTTTGAGAACTTCCTTGTGTGTCACCTTTATCCTTTTTAACATATAACCTTTACTACAAGAATTATTTATGAAAGGGGATTAGGAAGTATAATTAATAAATCTGGGATACCTGAAAAGAGTAAAAATATAGGAATACCAACATCTATGGTAATATTCTGGTATTTTATTCAGGAACCAATACATTGTTGTAGAACTTCATTCAGCAGCTGTTCATATATTTTCAAAATGCATTCAGGGTTAGGTACCATGTAGTAAGATTTAATTCCACAGATGCTCCTACATTTTCAATAAACAAGCAGAGTCCTGAAACAAATTGGTTAAATTATTTTCAAGTCATTTTAGGAGAAGGTTTCTAGTTATATATGCCTACCATAACAATTGTTTTAATAACGGGACCGTTTACATATTTAACTAGTAGATGTTATCATAGATAGTACATTATTTACTCATAAAAGCTATAGGTAATACCTAGCTCTAGTTTTCCCAAAGAAATAACATTAAGTACCATCTCAGATACCTTTAATTGAAACAATGATATTTATGGGCTTTAGAGTACTAAAACAAAACCAACAGGAAAGGGTTGTAGTTAACTTTCACGGAAAAGAGTTAAGCCTGAGATTCTGCATTCGGTTTGTAAGATTATTAATAACAAGGGGTTCCAATTTACAGTTAAATATTAAGTAGTTATTATAGCAAATAGGGGTTTTTATATACTTACATTTGACATTAGTAATAGTTGTATATCAGGAGACCACAAAGTCGAACGAAGGGTACAATTATTATTATGTATTCAGTGATACTGTGATTCGGTGCTTGTTTGATTCAAAACGTATAAATGGATTACTGAAATAAATTTGGGAGGTTATGATTCTTAAAATTAACCACGAAGTAATAGGTATTAACCTACTTTCAGAAGAAGGTTTTATCAAAACATAAGTGCCTAGATATTATATTCATATGAAAGAAGCTATTTTTCGACAGTCGATTAAAAATATCTAGTCCATTAATAACACTATGTATAAAGGCTTTAGTTTGGTAGGTTGTTGAAATGTCCAAAGTGAACAAATAGGCATAGGGTATTTACTTATTGTAGGGCGAAGTAGAAATGCTTAACGAGTGTATTTACTAACCTGTACTGATGTTTCACTTATAATCTTTTATGTGAAATCCAGGCGTGAATTAGAGTAGGGAACTTGCTTTGCTTGATTTGTGTCCGGGTGAATAGCGCTGAATGTACCATCCAATTACAAGAAATTCGTTAACGAAGTATAAGATTATTAAGTAGATTTTATTATATGTATAGATTACATAAGTTAAGAGTCTACAGGTTATTTGAGGGTTTTAAGGTGAACAGGATGGGAATAAGGCAAAGGGGTATTTTTAATTCAGCCAAGCGGAACTCTTTATTTCCCGAGATCTAAAATTAGAATAGATTTAGGTAGTAATAACTTGATCGAAGATAAGCAGGTAGGAAGTAAATAGAAGGATAATTACCGAAATTTCATTAAAAACTATTTGTTCAATAGTTTACGAGAAGTCTAAACAAAAAACCCAAAATAGACTAGTGCTTTATTTGATCATAGAATCCCTTAGTAGTCTGTGATTAGTTGCGCGTCTCACAGATTAAGTACAAGAACTTATTCTGTGGCGCGTCTATTGTACCTTCATAGACTATTGTAATGTACAGGTTTAAGGACTAGGCTTTTAGCCAATTTATATAAGTAGGAATAAATTATATAGTTATTAAGTTATTTGGCACTGCATACGTTCAGAAGTTTAGGGA
This sequence comes from Acleris holmiana, assembly GCA_949316455.1. Taxonomy (NCBI): domain Eukaryota; kingdom Metazoa; phylum Arthropoda; class Insecta; order Lepidoptera; family Tortricidae; genus Acleris; species Acleris holmiana. The sequence continues at coordinate 7,481,899 of OX438764.1, forward strand.
ACTATACATAATGTCAGTTCGATACTTGACAAAAGACTTAGAGTATTGGATACGATTAATTTTGCATCTCTTGCGTAAAGATATTTAGAGAAATACATTTGAGTCAGTTCAAATCTAGGCCAAAGATTAATGTTTATATTATAATTATAAGAATTTAGTAGGTCTAATAATTAAAGAAATAAAGCTTTGAGTTCGAATTTAGGATAAGGTTAGCGAGGCTAGATTTTATAGTTGCGATTTTAGAATTTACATTATCGTTGGCAAATATTCATTGTGAATCCAACTTTAGGAGGCTGCGAATGTTGGATGTTGGATATTTATCTATGATTATGATGATTTTGTATGTAAGATTAAGTAAATGAAAATTATGTTAAGTTTGTTATACCTAATTTAGGTTTTATAGAATAGTAATTATGAAGTTTACCTTAAATCGGTTCGGATCGTTATCAAAGATTTTGAGGTTAAATCATGTTTATATTTATAAGTAACTACAGGAAATAATGATACTGAGTTCAGAATTTGAATAGTGATATAGAGATTAATTTATATCTCTTAATAGCTTACAATCCAAGGGATTAATTATGAATCAGGTTCGAGGCTTGGTTTTATGTGATGTAATAACTACTTGTAGAGTTTGGAAGGAATTAGGAAATAAATTGTGTGAGTACCTAGGATGCAATTACGAAGCGAACGTAATCGCTGACTAAAGTCGTTGTGAATCCGGCTTTAGGAAACCGTGAATGTCGTACGTTAAAATAAATCGCATGGTTCGTGAAGTTAAAATCGATAGACAGGCTAGAATTAGGCATGTATGTATCAGTATGTAGAATTATATGTACGAGTATGTAGAAGGAAACTCTGGAGTTATTACTCTGTCGTATGAAATCGCGTATGTATGTTAGTTTGTTGTACCGTTCAGAATTTGGAGGTTTTATATGAAACCAATACTAGTTAAATCGCCTTGTGAAAAATGTGTCAGGAATTATATAAATAATTCATGATCAATATGTATGTAGTATGTTGGATACAATTTGGAGGGAACCAACACCTTAAATATTGCTCCCGTTACACTATAGGTAGATAAGACACGAATCGATAAAATATACTTATTTGAAATTTTGAAAGGAGGCATTTAGACTTTAGGGAGAATGAGAGGTAGTTCGTTCATATTTGTTGGCAGTCCCAATATCGATAAATATGATTTAGGAATCAAGGTTAATTTATGATATAAATTAATAAGTACGACAGATGTTGATGAATGCTTTAATTACTACTGCTTAACGATAGTTATGTCAATGGATTGGCTAAAATATATATAATAATAATAAGTAGTAGGATGATGAATTTGTACATGCGGTCTTGGAGCTACGATTAGATCGTGTATTCTAGATTTGCAGCTGGCGTAATTCCGACATTATGATCAAGCTTAGTTTGACTAAGCTTGTTTCTGTTTATTTTAAACAAAAAGCCATGTGATTTTTGTTCGTTCGTCTGTCTGTAAACGTCGGTATATGTAAACGGGAGTTATAAACAAATTATTGTTTTATAAAAGGGGTTTTATGGATTATGATACGCCGACTTTATGAACAAGTTTAGTTTTACTAAGCCAGTTCCTGTTAATCTTAGGCAAAGAGCCATGTGATTTTTGTTCGTTCGTCTATCTGTAAAAGTTGGTATGTGTAAATGGAAGTTATAACGATTATTATTTCATAAAACCGGTTTATAGGGATTATGTTACAGTATATTTGGATTCGATCCATTGCTAAGGTAGCAAAGAGAGAATGAAATTTGGTATCAGAATGATTATATAATTTGAGTCCAAGTGAGATAGTGAGTGAAGTTCAATCACATTATTACAGGTTAACATTTCAGTTGGAAGTTTTTATTTCTGTTTATAACGTTAAAGTCCGAACTATGGTATTTATAGATTAAAACCATAGATAAAGAAATTCTTACGTTTTTGGATTTGTTATATCGAAATATTGAGTTATTGAAAATATTTACAATACTTAATTAGTTGTCACGAATTCAATGAAACAAAATTTCGAGTTTTACCTTTAAATGACTCCGGGCTGGTGGTATAAATTGAAGAATGCCGTGAATGCAGTGTTAATAAGTCGCATAGTTTGATATCGAGTTATTGTTCAATTATCATTTTAGTCAACATTTGGTTGTCAATTACAAACTAATGTAATGTAATATAAGAATTGGACAAATGATTCGCCCGTTACACGGGTGATAATTTAGCGGCAATTTATCGGCTCTTGGCTATGGAATGGGCGGCTGCTGCTTGCAGGGTCGACAATTCATAGTTGATCCGTATTGGGCTAGGTTGTCTCTTGGTGAACGTGGGTATTACAAAAGTCTCTTCTAAAGGGCGCTAGATCAGGTAGGAATCTTTGCCTAGTGGACCTGGATTCTTTTGGAGGCGCCCTCCCAAGTATAGGCTGTGGAGATGAGGCCCTTACTTCAAAGCTGTGGAAACGAGGCTGAGGTGGCATCCATTATGTACCAGCAAAAACTAGGTCCTTTGATTATGCTCTCGAATTTAGATGGCTTTAGGGGAGACTCACTAGATTTCATAGTAGCGACATTATATCACCATCCCGGTTCAGTTCAACGCGGCCCTTGGGGTAGGTTCTCTCTTGGGGAGACCTGACTAACCTACACAGACATTACTAACCTTGTAAGTGGGACAGCAACTCTTGCTTTGGGTGGAGCGGTGCCCCGTCAGGTTGTCGAGCCGCACAGGGGCAGGCGGATGATGCCTAAGTGTAATGGCTAGGAGGGGCCTGCCCTTCTCTTTGTATTTATTTACAAAAGAGACCCATAGGGAATTAGTTATCTCCTTCTGTTCCATTAATCAAGAAAACTTACATCTACATTAAAAGAACTAGCAGTTTCACAATCTATCTCCCTTCGGATACGAAATTATGAAAGATTAATTGAATTTGAAGCTTAGGACTATAGTTATTAAGATTATTAAACTGTAGGAAGTTCATACAAAATTGAGCTTTACTGTATGTGAAAGATTTATTATAATACTAGGACATTCGAACAACATTTCCTATTCAAACTTGAATAAATTAATTAGATGGGTTAAGTTAGTAACTTTGCTGACACATTAATATGTTTATCTTAGGTCGAACATAGGGCATGGTTTATTATGGTTGGATTCACACGGTAGGGTACTAAGAAAGATTGTAAGATGAACTGTTGAATCAAATATTATCTAAGTAAAGTTAGGTATTAGATTATAATGGAATATATAAAATTAGGTAGGTAATATACAGTAGAAGCCTCTGAATTAGTAAATTAAAGTTAATGTTTCCTAAACCTTTCCAACACACCTCGAGTATTCCTTAAACGAACTGGTTACACACGGGTTTAACTTGGGGTCCTACCTTTATATAACTAGATGATCACGCTGGCCAATTATTTTATAAGTAGATATCTATTTATTTATATTTATTTATATATTTTTTTATGTTATGCGACTCATTCTTGACTGCTGTGGGGTCAGTATCGTTACATTTGGTGCCGTGACCAGGATTAGATTCTGGGTCACTATGGCTAAATTTTAATAGGCTTTGGCTTGGTTTTATAGAGATCCGTAAGGAAATCTTATGAAGCTCGGTCCTAGCCTACATTTGATGTTCGTGAAATGGAGTGGGTCGAAAAAGGTGTGTTGGAGAGGTCATTTATTCTGTATTTGCTACTTCTGTCAGGTTTGAAATAAAATATCACACACACTTATTTTAATTTAATTTATTTGCGGTTATTCAGTAGGATTTATTAGGTTAAATAATGTTTGGTGTATTATCGTATAGGTATAAAGGATAGTAAAAACTTTCGAGTGCGGCTGATAAAGGGTTGGCAAAGTCTGGTTTAGATTGAGAAGACCAATGTTTACATGTCCCTGCAGCGGGAAGGTCTTTTAATTTGGGAAAATCCTATCAGCGCGATGTAGGAAATCACTTTACCGTTAAAGTGACTTCCATTGTGCGACTTAGAACTAATTACTTAAATAAGTGACTTTCTGGCCTTAGATCTTCCGTGT